>JAEMWC010000126.1:715000-722500 GCA_016490735.1 Pachyseris speciosa
ATTAAAATGCATTAAATCAACGTACCAAGGAATTACAAAAACGATATCTGATGAAATAAGGTAGCTATGTGACAATATTGTATTATGAAGATAAAAATTCACGTAAACATTTTAGGAAATGGGATAAGCTGCTGCCGTATGTTGACTCGTAGCATGAATGCTATGAATGAATGTATGTAACCCACCCCCTCCTCCTTTTGTTGTTGTTTTGTAATGTAGTTGTTGTGGGATTAGTTTTTTTTTACCTCTGTTTAGTATCTGTTTGTTGGCTGTAACCGTATCTGTGACAATTATCTTTGTAATATTTGATGAATTAAAGTATTAAAAAAAAGTTATATTAAAATTAAAATGCATTAAATCAACGTACCAAGGAATTACAAAAACGATATCTGATGAAATAAGGTAGAATCAGATGTGACAATATTGTATTATGAAGATAAAACTTCACGTGAGAGATTACCTCGAAAATCTTCGTTTAAAAATATTCAGAGATTCGCTTAGCTTAAGATTTCTTTCTAAACTATTCCATTATTCGATAGTAGAAGGCCTTACAAAGAGGAATGTTTAAAAGTTGCGAATTTCGAGTCTCACGGCCACTTATCTCCGCTCGCTTTAAAAAGAGCGACGAAAGTTAAGCGGCAGCTGAAGCGGGAGCGTGTCCAGTTATGCATTTAAAAGCAAGCACAGCGTCACGATGGCAGTTGTGAAACTGGCAGCCAGCGTAATTCTTTTAGGACTGGGGTCACATAAACATGATCGAGCTTTCTGGTATGACTGATAATTCGGCCAGAGAAGTTCTGCACTGCTTGGAGTTTGAGGAGGTTAGTAGTTGCTGCATTTGACCAGACCTACGAACAATAAAACAAATTGCTGAAAACTAATAACAACAACAACAACAATAATAATAATAATAATAATAATAATAATAATAATAATAATAATAATAACGATTTTGTTAGTAGTACTTCCACGAGGTGGGCTCTTCGCCTACTATGCCCTAACTACAGTATTATTACAAATAGAAAATCAATCCAATTTGAATTAAAAGTTATATATACAATAAATTAAGAAAAAGAACAGGAAGCTAAAAGGAGAGTCACATAATATTCATAAAGAAAAAATCGAAGTACAATAAAGAAAATAATAAAAAAAAAAGAGTTCGATAAAACTAAGGCATTGATTATGATAACTAGAGTATTTTTAGCAAACATGCTTAACACGACTAATTTGAGTTAGGTTAGACACGCAGAACGAAACAGTTTTAAGGATATGATCACAAAAGGTGAGGTTGGGGTCAAATGTAACGCCAAGGTCTTTGACGACTTTTGCGGGTAAGAGTTCCTTCCCCATTAACGAAAGACGGACGCCAGGGAGTTTGGAGAGCAGCTGACGACTTCCATATATCATAAGCTTGATTTTCCAATGGCAGCAGAGGCTGAGTATGACGCGAATAATGTACGTGCTTTATGGTAGCCTGCATTGCATTGTATTGTATTGTGAGGTGAGCGCATTATTCGTTCGTGTTATTACGAGCAAGCCGCCATCAGCCATCTTTAATTTGAGAAACCCAGGAGTATTGGGGAAAGTAAAAAGTTAAGGATTCTGGGGGTGGGTATTAGGCTGGCTTTATGGCATTCGCTCGAAGATCATTTGGTATTTTGCCCAACAAGGTTAACATTACAATTGTTTGTGTTCGAAATTATTAGACTTTAGCTGGTTGAAGACGCCAAAAAGACGTTAGCATGTTGCAGGCTCTCAGATATTTGGCGAGTGAAGAGCTAAAACAGCCTTTATTTGCCTTCATGTCTTTGAGTTTGCTGTGTGCAAGGCGTTTTTCTTTTTGCTCCGACCGACAGCGACGGCGCTGTGTGACACAACTGGCTCTGAAACGAGCAGAGTAACAGTTTGAGTTGTCAGTTTGTTGTGACGGTCCAACATGTCCAACGGTAACGTTATGTATATGCTCAACAAAACATGACGTTTGGAAAGCCTACAAGATTTATTACGTCTTATTGTTCCCGAAACGATCCAGCTGTGCCTCAGTCTTTCTCTAACAATAAATGTCCAATTTTTGACAAAATCCACAAATGTTAGTCGATGTATTACGCTCGGTGTAGAAATGAGACTGAAAAATTTAAAACGTTTTCCGGAGTACGCGCGTCACCGAAGAGAAAATTACATCTTTCACGTTACAGAGTAGAGCCGAGTTCTTCACAAAATTTTGAACGGCTCAGGAAAACATCAATTATTTTATCCTGACCCCAACAAATCTAAACATCATTCAAAATTTGTTTTAAAATTAACACACGCTGTATGAAAGAAACCGAGAATCATCACCCAACGCGTTTGGGAGAAAGTGACAAACAATGACGACCGAAGAGACACTGGTGACATAGAGTTTCCTGTCTTTGAGATTCCCCGTTCCCCGTTTCTCGCTCCCCATTCTCGATTTGTTCATTCCCCGTTACTTGTTGAGAAAGGGAAACGAAACAGAAAAATAGTCGTGCCCAACCCAATCTCCCGACAGTAAATGTAGACAGTCTACATTTATTAACACTGACAGTCTGAAAGGAATTCTGGGAAGTCAGCATTTTTGTAGTAAAAGGACAATTATCGGTGTTCGGACAGGACTCGAACCTACGACTCTTCGCTTACTAATCCTCTCTTCCAACCAATAGACCACCACGTCACTGGTTGCACAAAGCTCAATTTTTTAACATAATATAATTCATGGGCTGATTCTACATCCTGTAGTAAGCCTATATAATCACTCGCAAAAAAATAATTTTAGAAAGTAAATGGAAAAGGTTGATCATCAAACCTCAACAAAAAGCTAACGGTTTAAAATCAGCGCTTAGGCCTCATCACTGTAGATAAGTGATATTCTACGCAAGACTCTAATAAATGATTATACAACTTCCCGTCGTTTTGTTCTTCCGTGGTCTAGTGGTAAGAAGCCGTTCCTACCCGGGGGAGTACTCCCAGAAAAATTGGGTGGTGGTGTGCGGCCCGCTTCCTGAAACCCCTACCCTATTTCAGACCAAAATCTACGATTTTCCCTACCCTATTTCAGACCTGAACAAAAATTCGATACCCAATTTCAAACCGATTTCACATACACGGTTGGCGTAAGCATAATTAAAAGGCAAAAAATAAGGGCTTTCGTTGATGGTCTTATCGCCTAAAGTTGAAAAAGTAGCTTCTTTAAAAAAAACATACCCAATTCAAGACTAGAGTGCACAAACCATACCCCATTTCAGACCAAAATGGTCAATCTTGATACCCTTTTTCAGACCAAAAAGGCTAAAAAACTATACCCTTTGGGGCCGCACATACCTATATAGCCAATATAAGGGAGTACCCCCACCCCTCCCCCAGGCGTTCCTACTACCGTTCCTGCCAGCGCCGTAGTTCCGGGTTCAAATCCAGTCCAAATATCGTTTTGTTTGTTCTTTGTTCTTAATAATAATAATAATAATAATAATAATAATAATAATAATAATAATAATAATAATCTTTATTTATACAGCGTTATTTCTACTAAGAAACCAATAACGCTTTACAATGATAACACGTATGAAATATATATGATAATAATACATGAAAATAATAAATAATAGTAATACCAGGAGCTGGTAATACCTAAAATATACAAAAGTCTATAATATGAATAACTAATCAAGATAAATATTTACAAGAAAAATAATTCAATAATAATAAAAAGAGTTAAAATGCTTCTTAAAAAAGAACGTTTAAAAAGAAATGCTTTGATCTGCTTCTTAAAGGTACTTAAAGATTCAGTTTCTCTAATATTGTTAGGAAGGCTGTTCCATAACATAGGACCATTCACAGAAAAAGCTCTTCTTCCATATGTCTTAAGGTTGTACCGCGGGATAACGAGGAGTCTTTTGGAGGAAGAGCGTAAAGACCTGGTCGGTTCATATTTATTGATCATGTCAGATATATAGAGTGGCGCAATGCCGTGGTATGCCTTAAAAACTAGTACTAGGATCTTAAATTCAATTGTGACAGCAACAGGCAACCAGTGGACTTCTTTAAGTATCGGAGTAATTAATAAATGTAGACTCTCTACATTAACTGGATAGAATTACAACTGTAGACTATCTACTGTCGGGAGATTAGGTTGTCGTGCCACAAAAACAAAAGGTCGCACCGGAGAAAAGTGATCAGGGCCAACGAAAAAAATCGCCCCGGAGGAAAAAAGTCGCGCCAAAGGTGAAAAGGTTACGCCAAAAGAGAAAAGAATACATATGATGTTTATACAGTTTATACGTGCGCGTGTGTGGCACTAACACGGCTCCGTAATTTTCCCATCTTATGATTGCTCAGCAAAAGCAAATATAAGAAAAAACTTTAAACTTGTATGTGAGCTACTTAGGCTAGCATAGGAAAACAATTTTCGGGATCGTGTTCCGAAGCATCCGCGGAATTTAGCTCAATATCACATGACTTATGTACAAAGATGGCCTTGTACCCGATTGCGTTTCCGATCTATTTACCTGTAAAGGCTTAACTCAATCGCAGACATTGACTTCGTATTTCATGTTTTAGAACTACACACTATGACAAACAAATATATCTCTTATGGTCAAAACTAACAAAAAAAATCAGAGTTTCGCCTTGTTTACCCGTTTTAATAAAAACAAAAACAATTGCTGTAAAAGCAATTACAAAGATTACAAAGTTACAAAGATTACAGCAATTGCTGTTGTTACTTAAAATGCCAGCAAGCGTTCAATTGTCAATTGTTTTTTTTTATTAAAACGGGTAAACAAGGCGAATCTCTGATTTTTTTTGTTAGTTTTGACCATAAGAGATGTACTTGTTTGTCATAGTGTGTAGTTCTAAAACATGAAATACGAAGTCAATGTTTGCGATTGAGTCAAGCCTTTGCAGGTAAATATCGGGTACAAGGCCATCTTTGTACATAAGTACTGTGATATTGAGCTAAATTCCGCGGATGCCTCGGAAAGACGATGTCGAAAATTGTTTTCGTATCCTAGCCTAACTAGCTCACATACAAGTTTTAAGTTTTTCTCTTTTATTCGCTTTTGCTGAGCAACCATAAGATGGGAAAATTACGGAGCGGTGTTAGTGTCACACACGCGCACGTATAAACTGTATAAACATCATATGTATTCTTTTCTCTTTTGGCGTAACCTTTTCACCTTTGGCGCGACTTTTTAGCTCATGGATGACGTAGTCATGCCATGAGGTATAGGAGGCACTCGATGTCACTCACTCACTCACTCACTCGATTCTGATTTAAAACGGATTTCAGTGCTGATAGTCAGCGTATCACATGGTATCAGTGCGCTTTTATCTCTTCAGTTCTGGGTTCAGACTTTAGATTTTCTTTGCAAGAAATGTCGGATCTTGTTACGGGGCCCTGTTAGTGCCACACACGCATAGGTAAATTATCCTGTGGAGGACGTATTCTTTTTATTTATTTATTTATTTATTTTCGTTGGCGTAACGTTGTTACCTTTGGTGCGAACGGGAAATGATGGAGTGAGGGATGAGAATGGGAAATGAGAACGGGGAGCGGGGAATCTCTAAAATAGCGAAAAGAAGCCTGAAAAAAAATTCAGGACTTCAACAACAACAAAAATTTTCAGAACTGCGGGGTTTCATTTCCGCAGTTCATATAGGATTCATTTCATATATCATTCACACTCATTTCTTTCACGGGAACATATGAACCCACAATTGACCTGCTCCCAACGTCAGTGGCTTCATAGCTCAGTTGGTTAGAGCATCGCACCGGTAATCGCGAGGTCACGGGTTCAAACCCCGTTGAAGTCCTGAATTTTTTTCAGGCTTCTTTTCGCAATTGCATAAATTGCGTTCACAACTGCGAGGATCATTCTTCATTTGATTTCATTTCCGCAGTTCATATATGATTCATTTCATATATCATTCACAATAATAATAATAATAATAATAATAATAATAATAATTATAATAATAATAATAACCTTTATTTACCCTCGGTAGTATTTATAACACAAAGGCTAGTGGGGCCGAGCAAATGCAGAAACAAATAAAGTCAAATTAAATCAACTCAACTCAAATCAAATGAAATCAAATCAAATCAAATGAAGCTAGTTTACAGGTATTCCACGTAAATCAATATTAAATTGTGATGCACCTATGAATGTAGACCCTGAGAATAAGATACTTATCTATCATAACATTTTTTAATAACATTTCCAGATTAAATTCGTTTTCCTTGTCTATGAAATATATCTTAGAGGCTCCCTGAGTTTGCCGTATGCCAACGTTTTCTTTTAGCTCTACCTGCATCGACGGCGCTGTGTGACACAACTGGCTTAAACGATCCGAGTAACATTTTGTGTTGTTTGTTGTGACGGTCCGTCTAACGGTAATTTTTCTTCAAAAACACGCGTCCTCGGTAAAACGTTATGTTGCTCAAAACATGACGTTTGGAAATTCTACAAGATTTATTGAAAACTCACGGACCTATGAGAAGACACAATTAGGTTGTTGCGATCTTTTTCAGTTAATTTTTACATTTTATTGTACATACCCGAAACAACCCGGTGCCTCAGTCTTTCTCTAACGATAAACGATAATGTTAGTCGATGTATCAGCCTGTGTTAAATGATGAAATACTAAGTGAAACATTTAGAACGTTTCCCGGAGTACGTGCACCGAAGTGAAAATTACATCTTTCACGTTACACAGTAGAGCCGGGTTCTTCACAAAATTTACTGAAGAAAACATCAATTATTTTATCGTAACCCCAACCAATCCAAACATCATTCAAAATTTATTAATTAACACACGCTGTGCTTAACGATGTTGTGTTCCTGTGGTTTGGGAGAAAGTGACAAACAGTGACGACAGAGGAAAGACTGGTGACCTAGGAGTTTCCTTTTTTAGAGATTCCCTGTTCCGCGTTCCCGGTTCCTCGTACTTCGTTTTCCAATTCCCGTTCCCCGTTCCCCGTTCCCCGTTCCCCGTTCCCCGTTCCTAATTATCCACTTCCCGCTGCCCGCTCCCCGTTATCGATTTCTTCTTTCCCCCTTCCTTGTTGAGAAAGGAAAAGCCGCGCGAGAAATAATCGCGAGTTTCGCGATTATTTCTCGCGCGGCTTTTCCTTTCAGAAAAAACATTGTCGCGTACGGTGTTCGAGGAGTATCACAAATAAAATTTACTATTTCTGATTCTTTTCTTGTTTTCTTTGATTTTGATATGTTGTTTATGATTAAAAACGAAAATCCTTTTGGTTTTTATTGTGTCATTTTGATTTTGAATTTGTCGCGTTTGATTTCTCAAATGGCAGTTTGATTTCCAAAATTTGTCGCGTTTGATTTCTCAAATGACGCTTTTGATTTCCAAAATTTGTCGCGTTTGATTTCTCAAATGACGCTTTTGATTTCCAAAATTTGTCGCGTTTGATTTCTCAAATAACACTTTTGATTTCCAAAATTTGTCGCGTTTGATTTCTCAAAT
>JAEMWC010000126.1:727500-777500 GCA_016490735.1 Pachyseris speciosa
AATCAAAGTGCAATTTGAGAAATCAAACGCGACAAATTCAAAATCAAAATGACACAATAAAAGCCAAAAGGATTTTTCTTTTTAATCATAGACAACATATCAAGATCAAAGAAAACAAGAAAAGAATCAGAAATAGTAAATTTTATTTGTGATACTCCTCGAACACCGTAGTCGCGCCACAAAAAAACAAAGGTCGCGTCTGAAAAAGTGATTAGGGCCAACAAAAATCGCACCGAAGGAAATAAGTCGCGCCAAAGGTGAAAAGGTTACTCCAAAAGAAAAAAGAATACATCCACCATATGATGTTTATACGAGCGCGTGTGTGGCACTAACGCGGCTCAGTAATTTTCCCATCTTATGGTTGCTCAGCAAAAGCGAATAAAAGAAAAAACTTTAAACATGTAAGCTAGTTAGGCCAGCATACGAAAACAATTTTCGGGATCGTCTTTCCGAGGCATCCGCGGAATTTATCTTAATGTGAGCTTATTAGGCAATCGTGTTAAATACGCCTAATACGTAACAATTCCAGGCTTCAAGTACAAAGATGGCCTTGTATCCGATTGCGTTTCCGATCTATTTATCTGCAAAGGCTTAACTCAATCGCTTCGTAATACTGACTTCGTATTTCATGTTTTAGAAATACACACTGATGACAAACAAATATATCTCGGGTAATTCTTATGGTCAAAAGTAACCTGAAAATAATCAGTTTCGCCTTGTTTACCCGTTTTTATAAAGAACAATTGACAATTGACAATTGACAATTGAACGCTTGCTGGCATTTTTTAAAAGTAACAACAGCAATTGCTGTAATCTTTGTAGCCAATAGAATTATTTGAATTTTTACAACTTTACTTTGTACATAAGCTAACATAGGGTCTCTCATGATATCTGTGATATTCTTCCTATAAACATTTGACTAATTTCAGTATTGTATATCAATTGGTGTCAGCTATGTTACTAGTGTCTCCAATAAATGCTAAACACATCGACACTTACTTAATGCCTTACTTACTTATTTATTTACTTTGTTACGTACTAATAACATAACTCCTTTTTAAAGTTTCATTTTATCTGTATTTTTTAATCAGTTGAAGCGGTCGGAGGGATTATTTCGCCGCCCCCCAAATGTCATTTTGCACCGACTTATTTGACATATGCCCTTTCTGTGTTAATTATGATGATCTACTACTGGGGCGGATTAAGGATTTGTAGAAAGGCCGAATTCGAATAAACGACCGCCGAAGACAGGAGCATGTAAGGGGGTCCAGGGGTATGTTCCCCCGGAAAATTTTGAAATTTTAGTCCTCAGAAATACGAAATCCAGCGTTCTGAGAAGCAAGTTCGAGAAGTCAGATCAAGTCAGCTTTCGTAATTAGAAAATTTTGCGATATGCGATCTTAAAAGATAAGTACATTCGTAGAAGTACAAATTTTCTTTTCGTTTATGTAGTGCACGAATGGTGGACCAATTTTGCCCGAATGTTCTGACGACTGAGGGGTGGGGCCCCCATGCTGCTCGCCCCGTACGCTGATGGTCTCATTCCAAAAGGTCAGAACTAATGACAGTCAATTTCTCAAATTCTCAAAACTGATACCTATCTGTTGTAAACATGGCTGCAGGTCGGGTTTCTACAAACCTTTCCACTGTCGCATCAGTCATTCATTTCATTTTTACGGTCCTCGCCCTTGCAATTCTTTCGTACAAAGTTTACTATCTGGAAAATGAGATGTTCCTCATTCGAGAGGAAATCTCAATTGGAAAAGCGAGCGATACCTCGAGTGTGATTCAGAAAACACCCTTGTCCGCACCTCCAAACCATAAACACCAAATAATCCAGCGAAATCGTCAGAAGAAATCTGAGGAGACTTCAACAGACAAGATAAGGGGAAAGTGTTTGCAGAAGATTCTAAGCAATATCGAGGTATGGCTATATTCTCAGTGATTTTTAGGGGTCAGCTAATGATCATAGCATACTCATATAGTCGTCGCATTTCTTGTGCGGGAGCGTCTAGACGGCGAGTAGTGTCTTTCTTCTCTGTACCCACGCTCGAGCTGAGCGTTCGCGCGAGTGATTTGAGAACAAACGCACGTCCCCGTCTATTTAGCAATTATTCTTCGAGGGCTCCCTGGATATCTGCCAATTTGGTTATGATCCGATTTCTTATCCAGCAAGCCTGAATAGAATAATTGCTTTACTAAAAACTCGACGACACCGTGAGAAACTGAACAAAAAAGGTGTAAGAAAGGAACGCAGAGAAAGGGGAAACCCGTAAAAAAGATGAAACATTTGCTGATCAGACCGTGACTGCAACGAAAACTGTGCGAAAACCTTTCGATGTGTGGCAACGTTTCTGGGAAAAGTTGAATTAATTCAAACTTTGAGCCAAGGAGAACGTAGAAGCTTCACTTTTGGAAACTAAAAAGTGCTCTATTTATCGGCTCTGCACAGCATGTTGTAAATTGTCAGTGTTTTCCTAAAAAGCTCAATCATTGTTTAAAGCGGCTGGAACAGCTTTCACACAGATATACAAACAAAGGAAGTGATTTTGTTATCCATTCAAGCAACGGTGCCAGTTGATCAAAATGGAGACTCCTTTTCAGTTCAGTTCAAATTGATGACCTGGAAAGTTTCCTCACCAAAACTTGTCGAAAACGAGATACCTGAGGGATAAGCAACAGAAATATCCATGTTATTCTTCAAGAAATGGCTTCTCGTCAAAAACTGAAACCACGGCCGAAACGAATAACAAAAACAACAAGAACAGCGATTCTTCTCATCTGTGCAACACATTGTTCTATCTGAAAGAATTGAAAATTTGAAGCTGGTGATTGATCCGTTGCGTCTAGCGCCAGGTAAAAGAACATTTTTAACCTCTGTCACTTTTTAGTTTAATATAAAAAAAATGCCGATTCCTCGAAAGATTTCATCAGCGAATACTGCTGTAAAAGTAAGCTTAGGTAGTGGTTTTTCAGTTTGTTTAGAATAGACTGGTCCATGGGCATATTTACAGACCTCTGTCACTTGTCGTTGAATACATTTTTTTTTTTAATTTCGTTAAGCTGGGTTCACAAACTCTTGCGGCAACTGAAAGTGAGTTTTGCTATAAAATGAATATCGAGAACACTCAGCAGTGACTGAATTCCAATTGTATTTCGGTTCCTTTGTCGGATATTCTAATCCTGAATTCCATTGCACGACGATTTTTTTAATGACTACCGGTTTCGCCAGAGGGAAAATTTCATCCAGCTTTTCTTTATTTGCTAAAACGTTTATTGACCACATTTGTCGCAGCGGTATATTTTACAATTATCCTGCGAAATCGCGCACAATTTCCCAGGGAATATCACCTGATACAAAGCATAATTTTCTGCGTTTATTGGAAAAAACAGCTGGAAAAGCCGTCCGTTTTTCCCGCGACACACATACTTCTATCGCAGGATATCTGTTGAGTACGGTCGACGAATTTTGAGCGTGCCATGACCATAGTTGGACATTGTCACAATGTGTTGTATAATACCAGCTGATAGTCTGTCCGGCTAATTAATCAAAATGCTGAAAATCTGATATCCGTATTTCAGTTTTTTAAAATAGTGTTTGATATAGCAATTCGGACCTTTTGCGTTTGGTAAAAATTAATGTACCCTGGATACCAGAGGTCTTCTTGCTCACCAGCGGCGAGGAGCGTCAGAGCGAATAGTACAGGTCGGCGAGAGACCTCTGGCTCAGGCCGTTAAATCTTTTGAGCGCGCCATTGCGCGCCGCGTTGCCATTTATTTCTCCAGAGTCAAAATTTGACCCTAGGAATCTGATTGGTCGATTGAAAAAACGTTTCTTACAAGGGCTGCCATTGGTTAAGTGCACGATGATCTTGGCCAAACCGGTTTTCGTGCAGTAATTTTCGAGAAGAGAAATCAAAAATGGCCTGAAAAATCCATCGTTGCTGTCATTTGTCCGTTGGTTTCAGAGGTCTCTCGCCGACCAGCGCAAGACTTCTGGCATCCAGGGTAGATCGACTTTCGAGTTCTCGAGGAACAACACAGTTGTTCTGTGTGGACAAGTAGACACTACAACTGTTCCCGTTCGAACAACGCAACGAATTCAAGCAAAAGGACAGCGCGGCGCGTTGGTAAATAACACACACTGCATAAAAACAGCGTTTCTTTCGAGGTTACAGCATTTTGCTTTTCTGAATAAAAAATTCCGACGCTATTGCCGCACGTTATCGGTTCATTGGGCACTGTCATCAAGAGCGATCAAGATTTAACCGTTTCATGATTCCACGAGGAAACAACACGCACGCGCGTACGCCTATATATCGTATGTACGAGTTAACGAGGCCAACTTCGAAAATCGCTCCTCGCCTTTGAAATAAAAAAATGATAAATGTTCGATGGAACAAAACTCCAAGGAAACGTCCAAATTGAAATTCATGTATAATTTGGATAGAAACATCGCCGACGTGGTCTTCACTCTTTGGCTACAAATAGCGCAAAGTAAAGATTGAATTAAAAATAGACTTGACAGACAACTGACGTGAGAACCGAAAATTTGCATACCATAACGAATTTATACACATATTGGCATTTTCTAGTTTGGATGGGGGCCGTTTGGAGGAGTTACATTGGAAAATATTTATTCCAAAGAACGGTCGAAGAAAACCCTGTTTCATCGCAATAAAGCTACGAAGGAGCGACAACATGTGCTGACATCTGCGCGTATCGCGTTTCATCTTTCCCATGTATTTGGACAACATCATGCAACCTTCAGACAAACTTTTATTCATCGAACATTTGTTACTTTTCACGAGATATTGAAGTGTGTGGTGATGAGTCCTTGGCCATTCTGTCCGTTCTCAAGTTTGTGCTTTCTGTAAGACGTTTTATAGCGGCCCATTTGTCAGCGGCATATTTTACTCCACGTGGGTAAAACTGGTTTGCTGTGTTTCTAAAATAAGCTCTGTCTGCAAATGTCAATCAAAGGAAATTGGTGTCGGCTTGGAAGTGAGGTTGTTATCCGTTTGTGCCAGAGGTTCGCGGCTTCGCCGCTCAATTCTGTCGCCCCCTACGAGAAAAAACCTCTGGCACCCAGGGTAAAATTAATGAAGCGTTTGTTCACATCCGAGTTCGAACCAGTGGGGTGTCAGTAGATATTCCCTCATTTTACAGGAAAACTAGACAGCACAGGTTTTGCACAGGTTTAATATTTCGGTTGGCTTAACAAGTTTTAACCATATCTAGCGCTACAAAACAGGACTGCAGTTCGGTTGAGTTTGTAAATGATACAGCCGGGATTGCGAATACAAAGTGAACTCTTAACGGATTTTAGTGCTAATGCTCAGCGTATTAGTGCGGTTTTATCTGTTTCTGGGTTCGGATTTTAGATTTTCCTTGCAATAAAGTTCGGATTGTTACGGGGCCCTGGTTAGTTTAAAAAAAGACCGGGTACAAGAAATATTTCTTTTGTTTCACTCGTGAACACCGAATTGGAAGCATTTGTAATAGTCTGAATTACTACATTTGTAAAAGTCACCTAAATCTTCTCTGTATGTAAAAAAAACTTGAGATTATAAGCGCTGTTTAAGATTGAAGTCTAGTTTACTTGCTAGGTTTGAAACCTCCATTCACTCAGTGAGTACGTGACACATTCAATACCTGCCTTATCTCAGATAAAACCACAACAGACGTGTATGCACTTTTTTTCTCTTGAGCGCTGTATCGTGGATAAACATCTTTTGTTGAAGCATTTGCGGAAAAGCAACTTGTGAAAATGCTAAGTACCACTACCACGGTCGATTCAAAATCAAGAAATATTAGAGGTCATGGATGGCGGAAGGTCTATAATCCTGGGTACCACCGACCTCCACTGAAGAAGTTGCCAACCGAAAGCAGTTCTGTAGCAGCTCTCGTAAAGTCTTCTGTGATTGGTGGACGACGTGCGAAAGGTATCGAGGGTAGCAAACCAATAAGATTGCTCCTGGGGAGTCACGAGGGTCGTTCACCACGCGATAACCACAACGTCTCAGTAAACCTCTCGCAAGCACGCGATTCGTTTGTAGTTGACAGGCGTTTATATATAAGTTCTTGTCGAGAGAAGCCTTTATTTGTTGTGATAGTTTTGCTTGGATAATAATTGTGATCGTTATTGGAACCAAAATCAAACAGCGTATTGATCTTTTGTCAGCTCTCCTCCTATTTTTCAAGCTTATCTGCCATCAAGGCATCGGCGACTAAATGGTAAGTTCGCGATTTCAGCTGTGACACACAGATCGAAGTATTACGCTTTAAATTTAAGCTGGATTTTAATCGTAATTTGTATCAGGTAATCTTTTGATAGGTTAGGGAGTCACGAGGGTTGTTCACCACGCTATTCCGTATAAAGCCCAGGGTAAACGATCAAACATTTTCATCCAGCATCGTGTCAAAGCTACAGAGTCAGAACAATTTTTTGCGCATTATCGCTGAAATTTCGACGTTATGTGGTTCATTTGGTTCCTTGTTAACGACTATACGCGTTTTTTTTGGTTAAGTGGCAGCTAGACGATCAAACATTTGTTCGTAAGGTGAAATCTTAGATGAAAAATGTTTAATTCGTTAGATCAAATGTGTGAAAAATTTCTGATCCACTAGCAGATGTGCAATGTTTGGAGAGGCGGATGCTCGTCCAACACGATGTGCTTAAATAAGTGTTATCTCGTGAGTTGTGTGCAGTTAATATTGGGACAAGTATTCATAACTTTGGTTGAACGTTTTAGCCGTTATGACTATAATGTAATATTTAACAATTATTCTGCGAGGGCGCGCTGGATATGAAGTGATAAATAACCAACGGGGCGCGTAGCGCCGAGTTGGATATAATCAATTCATATCCACCATATGAAAAACTCAAGGACGCATAATTGAAAATCTGAACAAAAAAAAAAGTGAAAGAAAGGAACTCAGAGAAAGGGAAAACCGAAAAAAAGAAACATTTGTCCATCAAATGACTAAACAAAAAGGATGCGAAAACCTTTCGGTGTGTTACATGTAGTTTGTGTTGCAACGTTTCCGAGCAAATTTGAATGCATCCAATGAAACTGTCCGAGAATAACGTTGGAACTTCGGATTAAGACAAATATTCAGTCATTGCTCAAAGAGGGTGGAACCGCTTTCACGTAGATATCCGAGCCGAAGGTATGTAACAGGGTCAGCCAACGAAAAGTTTCGGTAGATATCTGTTCAGTGGAGGGTAGTTCGCCTAAGGCTTTCGGCGTCGATTAAAGAGTGCACTCGGATTTTCGTAAGTAAAACGTGGCCTAAAAGATTCGTAATGTGGCAATCATAACACCTAAGGTTTTCGGGAAGGTCGTTATCGCTGTTTTTGGCAGTAAAAAATGTCAGCTAGCATTTTCGGAAAGAATAAAAGGTTCCCTAGAAAGTTTATTTCAGCTAGTATTTTCTCAAAGATAGATTTTGTTCCCTAAAATTTTCGGGCAATTAACATTTCAGCTAGGGAATCCAAACAGATCAAAGTTTTCTAGCTAACCAAAACATCACTTTAAACAGACTTCAAACACCATAACGTACTTAAAAATGCCTTTCTACAGCTTTTGGCTGGTTTGGCTCGTTGGGAGCCCCTGATGTAAGCCATCAAAACAACAGCACTATGGGCGAATTTCAATTTATTAGGATGGACTGGAACATTGTCTCACCAGATCTGGTCGGAAACAAGATATATGAGGGATAAGCAAGACAAAATGTCCAGGTTATGCTTCAAGAAATGGCTTATAGAAATTTGTCTCGCTGCCTGGAACCTCGACCGAACAGGCGCACTAACTATTACTTAGAAGGTGAAAAATACAAAAAGTCAAGAGAAAATGAGTTTTCCTCTTGGAAAAGTAGAATTGTGTGTCCCCAGAAAATATCCATACCCCCAACACGTGGGGAATTGGAAATTCTGTAGGGGTGGGGGTTCAAAGCCCCAAGAAAATATGAAGGGGAGGGGGTGGAAGAATTTTTTTCCAGACAGTTGGCTTGAATGCTCTCAAAAACAGAAATAACTATTGGCTTAACGACTTTGAACATAATGCTGAAAAATCAAATGAATAAAAAAGTAATTAATTTTCGTTGAAAGCGCTTTGGATTAGAAGTGCATGAATACGCGAGAAGTGAACATGCGAACTTCTTATGTCTTCAATTTGCGTATTGAGACTAATTGAGGATTGAGAAACGAGACTCAAGGACCAAAGAACGTACAAACACCAAATTTAATTGCTTATAATGCAGACTCAACAAGGTTTTAGGAAATTATATCATGGAACCGGTAGGGAATCTTCAGGAATTTAGTGCAAAAATGCTTTTCAACATTGTACTGTCATGAGTGCAAGCAAGCATTGATTTATAAACAACAAATGTTGCAAATTACCGTCTGCTGAATATTTGCAAATCTTTTGATTTATAGCGCAGTTGGAGCAATTTCGATTTATTTACCACAGTATTAAAAACTTAACGGGACGAAAATCTTTTGATACCCTGGATACTCTTTATACCCTGGATACTCTTGATACCCTGGATACCATTGATACTCTTGATACCCTTGATACTCTTGATACCCTGGATACCCTTGATACCCTTGATACCCTGGATACTCTTGATACCCTGGATACTCTTGATACCCTGGATACCCTTGATACTCTTGATACCCTGGATACCCTTGATACTCTTGATACCCTTGATACTCTTGATACCCTGGATACCCTTGATACTCTTGATACCCTTGATATCCTTGATACCCTGGATACTCTTGATACCCTGGATACCCTTGATACCCTGGATACTCTTGATACCCTGGGTACCCTTGATACCCTGGATACCCTTGATACTCTTGATACCCTGGATACTCTTGATACCCTGGATACTCTTGATACCCTGGATACCCTTGGTACTCTTGATACCCTGGATACTCTTGATACCTTGGATACTCTTGACACCCTCGATACCCTTGATACTCTTGATACCTTTGATACCCTGGATAATCTTGATACCCTTGATACCCTTGATACCCTTGATATTCTTGATACCCTTGATATTCTTGATACCCTTGATACCCTTGATATTCTTGATACCCTTGATACCCTGGATACTCTTGATACCCTTGATACCCTGGATACTCTTGATACCCTGGATACCCTGGATACCCTGGATACTCTCTCTCTCTCTCTCTCTCTCTCTCTCTCTCTCTCTCTCTCTCTCTCTCTCTCTCTCTCTCTCTCTCTCTCTCTCTCTCTCTCTCTCTCTCTCTCTCTCTCTCTCTCTTTCTCTCTGTCTCTGTCTCTGTCTCTGTCTCTGTCTCTGTCTCTCTTTCTCTCTGTCTCTCTCTGTCTCTCTGTCTCTCTGTCTCTCTCTCTGTCTCTCTGTCTCTCTCTCTCTCTCTCTCTCTCTCTCTCTCTCTCTCTCTCTCTCTCTCTCTCTCTCTCTCTCTGTCTCTCTCTGTCTCTCTCTCTCTCTCTCTCTCTCTCTCTCTCTCTCTCTCTCTCTCTCTCTCTCTCTCTCTCTCTCTCTCTCTCTCTCTCCTCTCTCTCTCTCTCTCTCTCTCTCTCTCTCTCTCTCTCTCTCTCTCTCTCTCTCTCTGTCTCTCTCTCTGTCTCTCTCTCTCTCTCTTTCTCTCTGTCTCTGCTCGGTGTCTCTGTCTCTGTCTCTGTCTCTGTCTCTCTAAAGCCTTTGATTATTAATTACTTAGTGTGATTTATTTTCTAAAAGACCGTACTTCATTAGTTTCCGAAATTCGTACTTCATTAGTGTCCGAAATTCGGACCCCAGGATTTACAGTATGACGTTGTCTAATTGTATATGTGTGGATTAAGTTGAAGGGTCCGAAATTCGGACCCCTGGATTCCAATGTTTTGTAGTTTCCAGGAAAGTAGTCTTTGCCAGCATTAGTTTAGTTAGTTTGGTTGGTTAATTTGTGAGGACAATAAAAATCCCTCCGCTAAATATGAGCTTTCTTGATGTCTGTGTTTTGTGCTCCGCAAGAATCGACAGAATCTTGACACTAATTTACGATCTCCACCAAAAATGAATAAAAAGGAAGTTTCCTGTGGAAAATTAACAAATTGGAAACACTGAAAATAGTTTCGAAAGCGTTTTTACCTGTCTATGAAATTTTCTTACAGGCATGATGATGTACATCACACATCATGTTGTCTCATAAGTCACGTTTGTAGGGTTCATACCAGAATTAAGTCACCAGTAATTAAAGATATGTTCATAGCTTGGCTTTTATTTGGTATTTTGTCCCTGGGAGTTTGAACTAAATGTTCTGAATGTATGCTACCCCACCCTCGGGTAATTGACCCAAATTTTGACTTCTTGGTGATCCTCACCCCTTGCCCGCCCCACCCATCAATTGATAGGTGCCTAAGCCGTTTCTGTTCGAAATTGGTGGACTACAGCTTGTTGGAAACACAAAAACGACGTTTTCCTGTTCCAGGCTCTCAGATAGCCTGCGTGCAATAGGAGACGTCTGCACGCAGGCTAGCTCTCAGACTGCTCGATCATCGTCACCATCATCATCATCATCATCATATTTGGGACGAGCGAAGAGCTCAGTAAAACACGAAAAAGTGTAAACTCAATATGCAAGTCGCATAGTATTTGTTTTGCAACGGTTTAGCTGCCTTTATGTCTTTGAGTTTGCTGTATGCTGGGCGTTTTCTTTTTGCTCCGACCGACAGCGACGGCGCTGTGTGACTCAACTGGATTAAATGAGCCGAATAACATTTTGAGTTGTTTGTTGTGACGGTCCAACGGTAATTTTTCTTCAGTGACACGCGTCCTCGGAAAAAACGTTATGTTGCTCAAAACATGACGCTTGGAAAGCCCACAAGATTTATTGAAAACTCGTGGACCTATGAGAAGACACAATTAGGTTGTTGATATCTTTTCAGTTAATTTTACATCGTATTGTTTCTATAAACAACCCTGTCTCTCAGTCTTTTTCTAACGACAAACGTCCATTTGTTTTTACAAATTCCACAAATGTTAGCCGATGTATCAGGCTGTGCTGAATGATGAAATGAGATAAACATTTGAGTGCGCTGGTCACCCAACTGATATTAAATCTTTAATTTCTCGTTACAGAGTAGAACCGGGTTCTCCACAAAATTTTGAACGACTCAAGAAAACGTCAATTATTTATCGTGACGCCAACAAAACTAAACGTCACTCAAAATTTGTTAATCACGCTGTGTGATGTTGTTTTCCTGTGATGAAAGAGACCGAGAATCATCGCGCAACGCGTTTGAGAGAAAGTGACAAACAATGACGGCCGAAGAAAAACTGGTGACCTAGGAGTTTCCTGGTTTAGATATTCCCTATTTTAAAGATTTCCTGTTATAGAGATTCCCCGTTTTAGAGATTCCCAATTTTTAAAGATTCCTTGTTTTAGAGATTCCCTCTCTTAGAGATTCTCCGTTCCCTTTTGTCCGATCCCCGCTCCCTGCTCCCTGCTCCCTGCTCCTCTTTCTCCATTCTTTCATTCCCCGTTCCTTGTTTAGAAAGGAAAAAAGAAAAAGAAAGATGCGCCAGAAAAAAAAAAAAAGTAGTCTGGAGAAAAACTCACGTCAGAAAAAAAACAAAGTCGCGCCGGAGGAAAAATAGTCGCACCAAAGGTGAAAAGGCTACCCCAAAAGAAAAAAGAATACATCCTCCATATGATTATACGCGCGCTTCTGAGGCAGCGACAGGGCTCTGTAATACGATTGTGGACTATATATATATATACAGATGATACATTAATATGCTATGGTCACTTTTTTATTACAGCTCGCTCACAACGCAGTTAATGGAACAGGGAAGCTGATCTGCATGACAGGTTTATATTCATTAATATTGATATTAGTTTCGTCTCGTGTTCCATGAAAACATGCTTTAATTCACTTATTCTCTTCTGTACCTGCTCAGTGTGGGTATTGTGAAACAAGCGAAAACCAAGAAAATGAACTGTGGTAACAGTAACGGTCATAGGGAGGGATGTGAGGATTTTCTACAGGAGTGTTGGACAGTTTGACCATCTCTCATCTTGCAGTCTTGTGAATCGTTCTACGATTACCGATATTGTTAACGTTTGAGACGAAATTACTGGCTTCAGGCCAACCCAAAAACACTTGAATTTTACTCTGACAGGGCCCAAGGTCCGCCAGGAGCACCAGGTCTCCGCGGTCGTCGTGGTCGTCCAGGTGCGGATGGAAAAATTGGGCCACCTGGAAGAAAGGGAACAAGAGGGTCTCCGGGTAAGAGTATAAACGTAACCATCATTGAAAACCTTGTCAAGCCAATGAAGGCTAACACTCAACGGGAAATCAGCAAGTTTTGGTGAGTGAAAATTTGAGGTGGGACTTTTATTTGGAGTGAATTTTTTAGGAGTTTAAAGAAGGGATTAAAATGTACAAAAATGTTTTGAAACACCACCAGACAGCTGACACCCCACAAGGGCAATGAAGGTTGCTGTGGAACTGTTTTGGTGTCCATTTACTAATTTTCCACTTCAAATTACAATTTTAAACCTTCATTTAATCTTCACAAGAACCATACCTCTTGATCTTCAATATTCCCTATTTCCCTAAATTTAACAAATCCTTCTAGAAAAATTATCTCTTCCCAAATATGCCTAAAGATCACCAAAAAATTCACAAAATATCCCACAATACAACTTCGTGGGATGAGCATAGAGATTCTGGATTCCTTGAAACGCGATCGAGATATTAACGTTAAATCGATGTTCAGAGACGCAAGAATGGTGTTTAGGTTTAAGTCCCGCCTTAACTAAGTTTTCCAACATTAACTTTTTCTCGTGTTTGTTAACACTCCACACTGTCCTGTATACAAACGGTGATGTGGAAACTTACAAAATATCCCGTGGAAACCGCAGTTGGGTGACACGATTCCAGAGAAGCAGAGGCCCATCACTAGGAGCGTACAACTCCCACTGCTAAGCCTATGTACTGAACGGCACTTTTACAGTTCCCACGAAAACTGACAACGAGGACGGCAATGGCAGCGAGAGCGCCACAAAACAATAGATTAATGAGCGAAAACAAAGACTCTGCACGTGCAGATACTTGCGGCACGTGTAGCGACTTGTGATTGGTCATCGGCGCTCCTGCGAGAGTCTTGTAATGGCGGGATTTCAATCTAAAAAATAAATTGCTCTGTGAAAACGCCGTGACAGGAATAGAGGGTATGCAACCAGTCTCCAGATATTCGAATGACAATGGGTTGGCGGCCATGTTGGTGGATAATAACAAAAGAAGCTAACGAGAAATCTTTTGTTCATGGTACACCATGACGTAACGTGCATACGCCCTATATAGGACAGTTGTACGCTCCTAGTGATGGGCTCTTGGGAGCTGTTTGATCATGATCACTCTCACATTGTGGTCTCATGAATAGTTTGATGGTTAGCGAAAATCCAAGCATTTTAGACGGAATTGCCAGCTTCAAGTCAAGCCTGAAACACTACAAGGGTATCATTTGGACTTTGCTTTGACAGGTCCCAAGGGTCCACCGGGAGCACAAGGCCCTCGCGGTACAGCAGGAGTACCAGGTCCCCGCGGTCCGACAGGAGCACAAGGTTCCCGCGGTCGTCCGGGAGAAGTTGGAAAAATTGGGCCATCTGGAAGAAATGGAACAAGAGGGACTCCTGGGAAAAGTATAAATGCAACCGTCATTGAAAATCTTGTCAAGCAAATGAAGGCTGACATTCAACAAGAGATCAGCAAGTCAAGAGAAAATAATGTTTCTCCTGACAAGTTTAGTGAGTGAAAATTTAAGATTTCTAAGAAATAACTTCAACTTTAATCACTTTGCTCTTTGAAAGTTGTCGACGTTCCTCCTGTATGATCGGACAAGAAAAGCTATGTTTATGAGAGCGTAAAGCACGACCTGCGTAATATGTTTTCATGTGTCATAGAAACTGATTTCGTAGTTATAAGAGACCTTGTTTGATTTCCAAATACCATTTCTCTCAAACCATGTCTTGGAATATATCGACAGCCAGTGATTTGAAACAGTAGGTTTCACGGTAAATGGTGATAGAATAACTCTTCGAAAACTAGCATCATTTTAATTTGAAAAGTAAAGCCCCATCAGTTAAGATTGTCTGCAGAAATTATTCCCACATTCTGCGGTCTTTGGCGTTATCAAACGTCCAATTTGGTGTTCAGTTTGTTCGTTTGTTGTATGTGTAAAGTATACTGATACGGTTTGCGTTTTTATTATTACAATCTTTTAGGTATGTTTCTCCTAGCTATTATTTATTCGCTGCTATATTTCACCAATAGTTCCCCCTCGATTCACAAGTAAGCCTCCATCACTAATTTCCATCAAGGCAGGCGGGAACTTGTCACTCAAGGCGTCCACATCCGGGAATCCAACACCAAAGATCACGTGGTCCATGGAGGGCAAAATCCATAGAGATAAAATCCGATACACGGTTACTGCTGACCAGTTTGTGATAAGGGAGGTCCGCTTTGAGGATCAGGGAATAATCACGTGCCGCGCTGAAAATTTGTTTGGTGTTCAGGAGACAAAAGTAGAACTTGTTGTGTTTGGTGAGTTCATTTTTATTCACTATGGTAAAATTGAGGTCAGTGTATAATAAGTTGAAGGATTCTGTCTCCTTTGACAATTTCTTTTCCATAATTTTCCTTGAAAGGCTTGAGATGATCTTTATGAAACTGAACACAAGACGAACATTTTTGTGAAATCGTGTTGGTTATTTGTAATCACGTAATATTCCGATCGAAGTATAAGGCAAAAAAATAAAAAAATAAAAAACAAGAAAGAATGCCGACCAATCGAAAAAGATACGAAACCCTGCAAATGCCTGAAAAAATCTAACTTTCAAATATTAGTCTATTTGATGTCTCTCTTCTGGAATAGATAAAGTAGAAATTCCACCGGTGTAATACATTTAATGCTTCACGCATGAGAAATAATACATATCTTAGGATAAACGCTGAGTGAAGCAGTTGTGACTCAAAACTTGTTTTTGAGTGCATGTCCGTGACATCATGATTTTATGGCCACGGGTATCAGAAACGTTCGCGTTTCTTGCAACAACTTCAATTTGCTGTCGCGAAATTCTTTTAAGATTTTCTAAATGTAATGGACATGTCATCGGCTTCCCCGTGGGGTCGACCCCCGGACTAACCAGGGGGATTGTAAAATCAGTCAAGCAAACTTGAGGAATTTCCCCTGGGGTTCGGGGAATCTGTCAAGACAAAGTCCCCTGGGTGAGGTGTCTCTCAGATGAAAATTCCCGTGACACCCTTTTCAAACTTGTGAATTCCCCCACCCCCTAATCTTTCATCGTAAAACAATGTCAAGATTTTCCCCTACCCTCGGGAAAAGAATCTCATCCATCTCCTTGTATTTCCCCACAAATCTCCCTGGTAGGCCCGGGGTCGACCCCACGGGGAAGCCGATGACATGTGCATAACGGAAACGACTGGTCAACTCAAATTTTATCCTTACTTAAAATACAGGCCCTCCAAGGTTTTCTAGGTCTCTCCCTAATAAACTGACTGGCTTTCTGGGCAAAGAGACAAAATTGCTTTGTGACGTCATGGGTCGTCCCACCCCTGAGGTTAAATGGACCAGATCTCCCCAGGCACCCCTCCCTCAGGGACGCACTAGGCTGACGAAAGGTAGCCTTTTTATCAGCAACACGGAAAGCGTTGACGGAGGTTTGTACATATGTACTGCAACGAACAGATATGGAATGATTCTTCATGGAACCTTTCTGAAAGTCAAATCAGTTGGTAAGTGAAATTGTTTAACAGAAGTTTTCGCTTTCTGTGATCATTGCATTGAATGAGCTGCACTTCTAGGAGAGCCCTACAATGTTTTGATGGTCAAATGATATTATAACAAAAGTGTGAGTTCCTCTCGTCGATGATCATTAGATGAGCGATTATACCTGCAGAGGCTTAGTTTCCAACTTAGTTAGAGACCGCACTGATAGAAGGACAGAATAAGCTAAGTGAGAACATAGCCAGCAGAGACAAATGCAAGCAAAAGACATTAAAATCGAACACAGACGGAAATAGCGGGATTTTAAAGTGCACCTAACCCCAAAATATTTTTACGCTAATATAAAACTTTTCACCTATTCCAAAAACATGCAGCCTTTGTTTCCACTTTTGGACTTTTTATGGGCGTCAAAACTTACGATAAACAAAGCACCATTTGGTACACGACCGAGTCAGAAGGGACATGGGTCATGGGCTCCTGCGTGGGTCTATTCCTGAGTTGACGTCACAAACTAGTTTGCATGAATGTTTTCAAAGACTTACCGCGATGCAAATCAGTTTGTGACGTCAACTCAGGAATAGACCCATGCCCCTCACTAGCTCTGTCATGTGACAGATGATGACTAGATTTCGTAAATTTTACAGCCTATAACAAGTTTTAGTTAAGGTTTTGTTTAAAAGGGCGCCAAAAGGTGCAATGGGTTTTGTTGAAGTGCAAGGATTTGTTTTAGCGAAAGAAATATCTTAGGGTTTGGTGCACTTTAATTTAACTCTGACACGAGTTTATTATGTACTCAGAGCCTCCTGCATTCTCACTAAGACCGTCGACGACAATTACTGTACCAAAAATCAGTTCGTCGGTTCGGGTCAACTGTTCCGCCAAAGGATCGCCCTTACCCGAGGTCACGTGGTACAAGAATAACATAAGCATGCAAGTTATCAAGTACGTCACAAAAGAGGAGCTGACCGTCGAGCTTGTGATTGAACAATTTCAGCTCTCGGACCAGGCCACTTACACGTGCGTTGCTCGTAATGTGTACAACCACACAGTGGAGACAAGTTCAAAGATAGGTGAGGCACCTGAATCCTTTTTTAGACGATCTGACTTTAAAAATCTCATTAATAATCCATGAAGGCAATACAAAAGAAATTAATTTTTAATGAGTGTCTTTATCTCTGATAAAGACACGGCTAAATTTTACATCCGATTATCTAGGCTAGAATAACCCAAAATCTAAATTTTAGTGTAAGAATGGATAGATGTACAGTAAAGCTTTTTAAGCCGTTCAATAAATTCGCAATTCGTGTTTTATCAAGTCCTAAAACACTCGGCTATGCCTCGTGTTTTAAACTTTTTTTATTTCAGTTTAAATTTAACAATGTTATACAACAATGAAATACAACAAGAAAATACAAGTTGGACTCTTGGTAAAAAAATTACAGATTGAAAGAAAGAAGGATTTTACGTTAAGGATAAAAAAGGTTTACATTATAAATAGCCTTCTTTGTCACCAATTTGCTATAGGGGGATTCATGTTTACGTCATTGTTTACATTTTTGCTCATTTGCATACGGCTTTGCTTACAGAAGGAAACATGTTAGATGTGATTTGACTCCAGACAGCTGAAGAGCTAGTGAAATTTAATACATTGTGAAATGTTTTGCTCTTTAGGTGTAGTATTCAAGGAGATGTTGTCTTCCAAAAACTGCAAAATGTCTGGGTGGCAAAGCACTAATGAGCTCATACATTCTTTGCAAAATTTTGAGTTCTTAAACCCGCCTTGCACAAAACGTATTCAATACATGAGACTCATATTCATTGGCAGAGTTATTCATACTACGACCTTTCAATATTCAGAACTGATTTATTTGTAGCTCCATCAGAAACTGAATTGCTCATGCTAATGAGGCAAATTTTGTAAACAAGGATTCCCCTATAGAAATAAACACAAAAAAAAAACACACACACACACAAAACTACAACAGCGACGATTGAACAACAGACGAATAGACTGAAAATAGTCCATCGCGTTAATTTTCCTTTCTGTTTTCTATTTGAGAACAATTTTGGTCTTAAAGCCTGTAATTTGCGGATAAATTTGATTTCTTCTGCAGTCCCACAAAAACACTTTTCCAATTATAATGAAGTAATTAAGTAAATTAAGTAAAGGGCATTGTTGCGTTATTATTCCATATAAAACATTTTCCAGCGAAAGGTGTACCTGTTGATTTGATAAAAAATACCAATAAGACTCAAAATCAGTCCAGATCTGCCTGGAATGTGAACACTGATAAAAAATGTGGCTTAAAGTTTCTGATTGAGCCTCGCAGAAACTGCACAAATCGGCCTAAAACCAATTTTGTGTAATTTTGTGTTACAACAACAACAACAACAACAACAACATCTTTATTTCATTCATTAAATATACAAGTATCACACCACCTGCAAATAGCAAGGCTAATCGAGGCAGGTGGTGTGAGGACGGCTTAAGAATAAATACAATAGTTGAGGTGAAAAACAAAAAAAAGAAAAAGTACCATATTTAAAATAAAAAGGGTCAGTCACGAGAGTAATTGTAATAAGAAAATTGAGGCAGCTATTTAGATAAGCGGAGGCTAATAGTTTTTAAAGTCGGAAATTATTGTGTTTAGGTCAGCATAACTATCCTGAACTTCAAATATTTTCAACAGAGTTGAATGAACTTTTTCCTTAAAAAGTGATTTTGAAGAATTTCGTAAATTTTCAGGTATACTATTCCAAATTTTGGCTCCCATAGTAGAAAACGAATCATTTTTCTGATTTAGTCTAGAGTAGTTAATGTAATAATTTCCAGAAGAGGAGGAGCGAGTATTGTAAGAGTGGATTGTCTTAGTAGATTTAAAGAGATGGGAAATATTATAAGGGGCAATGTTATTGTAAACATCGAACATTAATATTGAAGAAAGCTTAAAATAAAGCATTGTAACAGGCATAATATTTGAGTGGAGAAAGTAAGGAACAGCATGGGAGAGGAAAGGTGCGAAGTTAATTAGGCGCACAGCTCTCTTTTGTAATTTAAGGAGTTTCTCTAAGTGAGTTTTTGCAGCCTGGCCCCAGGCAACGAGGCCATAAGAAAGGTAAGGAAGGATTAAAGAATTGTAAATCCCGAAGAGTGTTTTGGGAGGAACAAAATGTCTAAGTTTAGCTAATATCCCGATGTTTCTACTAATTTTTAGCGCAACATAGTTAATATGATGTTTCCACGAAAGATGGTTGTCAATCATGACCCCTAGATATTTGGCGTATTCCTTACGTTCAAGGTTAAAATATTTATTTACACGGCTATCAAGAATTTTAATATTGACGTCGTAATTTAAGCGCTTCTGGTAAGGATGAAAAATTATATAGTTAGTTTTCTTGACATTAAGTGATAGTTTATTTGCTGTTAGCCAATCGACAATTTTAAGTAACTCATCATTCATTACAGTTTCAAGGGATCTCAGATTTTTATTTGCATACAAAAGGTTAGTGTCATCAGCGAATAAAAAGAATTCCAATTTGTTTGATGCTTTATATATATCATTCACATAAATGAGAAAGAGCAAGGGCCCTAGTACACTCCCTTGCGGGACACCACACAAGGTATTTTGTTTTTCAGATACATGTGAGCCAATTTGTGTCGTTTGAACTCGATTTGTCAGGTGCGACGAGAACCAGTCATTCACTATTCCACGAACTCCATAGTGTGAAAGCTTCTGTAAAAGAATAGCGTGATCAACAGTATCAAACGCTTTTTGTAAATCAATAAAGACACCACAGGAGAACATACCCTTGTCCATGTGCGATTGAATTTTATTAACAATGTCCAAAATGGCATGGTTAGTCGACCGACGCTCACGGAAACCATATTGTGACTCATAGAGAACATTATATTTATTGAGAAACGATTTTAGTCGATTATACATTACCTTTTCAAACAGTCTATTGAAAACTGAAAGAAGAGAGATAGGGCGATAATTACTAGGTTCGTCTTCGTTGCCGTCTTTATAAATCGGAATAATTTTAGCTTGTTTAAGCTTAGAGGGGAAAATTCCCAAGCGCACTGATTTGTTTATTATATTAGCAATAGGCTTCGAAATAATTTGACGTGAGCATTTAAGGAGGTGCATAGGACAAGAGTATAGTCCGTGAGCTTTATTAGACGGAGCCATGATAATTTCAAGTTCGATTTCCGAGGGCAGTACAGTTTCAAATACGAAAGATCCAGAATAAGTGGTTCTCGGTAGATAATCAGAAAATTGCCTACTACTATTTGGCAATTCAGAGGCTAGCCTGTTACCTACAGAAGCAAAATAAGAATTGAGAATGTTCGCATTCACCAAAGGATCATGGGATATCTCTTGGGTTTTAGAGTGCTTCATTTTCGTAATTACTTTCGTGTGCTTCGTTTTACGATGTATTAAATCATTTATGCCTTGCCACATTCGCTTTAAGTTGTTTGTGTTTCCCTGAAAGTAATTATGGAAATAAAGCTTTTTACTTAGTCTCGTTAATGATAAGATTTTATTTCTATATAATTTATATGTAGCAGAATTACCCTCCGAGAGAAGTTTATTTTTTGTCTGAATAGATTTGCGAATTCCAGAGGTGATCCACGGTTTAGAGAAACATTTAGCTTTACGTCGAGAGGTATATTTAAGGGGGGCATGTTTATTAACTATTTTATTTAGTTTGTTGTAAAAAGACGAAAAGAGCTTATTGACGTTCGTTTCGTCATCAGGAACAGAATGATCCCAGTTAATAAGTAATAGATCATTTATAAAATTTCTCTCTGTAAAATTAGAAAAATCTCGTGAGAGTAATCTGGCCGGTTTTTCTTTTGATATAGGTGTTTGTGAAATACAGAACTGCGCGAAGTGATCGCTAACATCCGAGATTAGGTTCCCGCTGATGATATTTCCTTCTATCTTATTAGTGAAAATATTGTCAATTAAAGTAGCAGAGTTTCGGTGTACACGGGTTGGTTTATCAATTGTAGGAGTTATGTTAAGGCTCTGTAAAGTGAAAAGAAAGTCTTGAACATAACTACAGGAGTTAAAGTGCAGAAGATTTAAATTAGTATCAGACATTATATAGATGGGTTTGCAAGAAATAATGAGATTTTCAACTGTTTCTTCAAAATATTTTAAGAAAGTTTCAGGAGAATTATGCTGCCTATATATTACTCCACAGATAATATTTGCTGCGTTAGTGAAATATATTTCTACCCATAGGGCTTGAAAAGCTTCATTAGGGGTCTTTTCAAGGACTTCATACTTGAGTCAATGTACATCCCGACACCTCCAGCAGAAAGAGGCGTCGGGACGTATTCAAAATTATACCCTGTTATGTTTGGGTTGAAGTCAATGAAATTTGAATTTGTAATTCTAGTTTCGGTCACTCCAATGATATTAAAATGAAAGTCAAGTTCGTTTAATAAATGGGTTTGTAAATTTTCGAGATTACTTTTTAGACTACAAACGTTGTTGTGAAAAAGTGACAATTGGTTTCGAAATACCTTTTTGTTTAATTTATTCGTTAGTAGGCTAAAACTAAGAGGAGAATAATATTTGCATCGAACGGGACGAATAGGTGAATATTCTGAGTCGCTATTATTTACATTATCAGCGTTAAGACTAAAAAGGTCGATATCATTAAGACTAGGCAAGCGATCAAGATACTTTTTACTTGGAAGATTTTCCATCGGTAATAAATTATTAAAGGAACCATGGCATTGGCTGATATTATGACCATTGTAAGGCAATTCACGAAAAAGTTCCTTAGTGAGTTTAGTTTGAACTGAAATTGGCATTGTTATACAAAAGAATTCACATAATGTGAGACATATACTTTAGGTAGTTCAATGTACTTAGCTTAACTGCCCTTGTTCGTCTTGGGCGAATCTAGCAAGGTCTCCTGCAGTGCGAATTTTCAACAGCTTAGAACCTTCATCGGCAGAATAATGAAGGAAGATACATCCATTTCTCGCCCAGCAAAACTGATAACCATATTTCAATTTGAATTCCTTTGCTTTCGAGTATAGCTGCTGCAAACGAGGTGTAAGGTGATCCAAAAGAAGGACATTAGACATATCAGATCCCTCGCGAAGACCAATAGTGGACGGATCAACAGAACTTCCCTCTTTCCTTTTCGACATCACTTCATTCCTTGCCAGTCTGCGAATAAACTTGCAAACAATTGGCTTCGGCCCCGTACGAGAATTGTCTCGAAAAGACACTCTATGGGCTATATCAATATCGCGTATTGAGACTTCAGCGCCCATCTTATTGAATAGGTTAACGCAAAGGTTGCTTGTATCTTCGGCCTTCTCTCGATCGCTAAGCTCAGGAACTCCTAGAATCTTTATATTGAAAGAGTAACTATATTCCTGGAACTCTTCAACAATTCCTTCCAGTTCACCGAGACCTTCTTCAATATCATCAAGCCGTTTACGGATTGATTTAAGTTCACTTTGAATGTCGCTTTCGCTCTCGTGGAGCCAGTTTAAGCTTCTTTCGGTCTCTAATTGCACGTCGCGGGAAGATCCGCCATTTTGTTCCTTCGATGCATGTTCTTGGACTTCAAATCTATCTTCTAATCTCTTGATATCCTTTCGTGCAGACTCTAATAGCTGCTTCAGATTTTCATTGCTTTTTTTCAGTGATTTCATTTGGTCAGGCTGACCACCTTTTGCCATTTTGGCCAAATTTCCACAGAGCTACACAAGTTGCGTCCTCACTGTACGCACACATGCGCACATTTTTATTTTTTGTAAAGTATAGAGGTAAGAACTTTGTACTGGAAGGCCTTGACATATGATTCGAGGGCGACACTCGTATTTCTCTATTATTCCAAATAATATTTTCCAAATCTTTTTCTGAAGCGAAAGGTTCACGAAATTCTGACCACCATAACAAAAGTTCGTGGTAAAATTGAGAAGAAATTATATAGTCTTTAATATCGTAATTACAATTCATGAAGAAGAAGCCACCAAGAGTTGTAATTTGTGTCGCAAATATCTCTTCCATAATCCATCATTATTATTGAAAATTCTTTTTAACCATGCAAATCTTCAAGACTTCACCATGCACTCTAACTCAATCATTTTTAGACCACCCTCCGAATATTCATTTATTGTTGACACACGAGTTACCTTATCTGTGCCGTTCCATAAGAATTTAAATCATTTGATTCAATTGTTTAACCATTTCACTAGGTGTGTGTAACAGAGAGCATATGTAAACAAATTTTGGAATAAGAAAAGATTTGATTATTGTAATTTTACCATATATAGATGAATTTTTTGACGACCAAGTTTTTTAATACTATCCAGTCTTTCGATGAATTTTTTTTCCTTAAGGAGGTGTTGATCATAAGTAAAGTAAACTCCCAATGCTTTAACAGGCTCGTCAGGCCATTTGATGCCAAATGGCTTGTCATTGCTGTTCTTAGATGATCCAATCCACATGACTTCAATTTTTTGTATAATTTATTTGAAGACCAGAGAGGTATTCAAAACTGTTTAGCAGGTCAAACAGTATTTTTGCAGAGTTAGTGTCGGAAAGTACAGCCGTAGTGTCATCTGCGTATTGTAAAAGTTTTGTTCCTTCTTTTCCAATACTAATTCCTTTTATGCTTAGGTTCTGTCGAATGGCAATTGCTAGCGTTTCCACTGCTACAATAAAAAGATAGGGAGAGAGCGGGTCTCCTTGACGAACACCGCGTTTAAGCGAAAAGAAGTTTGACGCCATACCGTTGTTTATAGTGTAACTTTGTATGTTCTTGTAGAACGTTTTCACCCAGCGAATAAAGTCTGGCCCGAAGTTAACTATCTCTAGGGACTGGTATAGAAAACTCCATTCAACGCTATCAAAGGCCTTTTTAAAATCAATAAATACCAATAGACCTGGGATGTTTTCCTCTGCAGAAAATTCCATTTTATCATATATCGATCTAATAGCTTCACCTATAAAGCGATCCTTAACATATCCTGTTTGATCACAATGTATAATGTCAGGTAACACATTTTTAATTCTTGAAGCAATTGCTTTGGTCATTATTTTTGTATCCACATTAACAAGAGAACGCCAATTTTCAATTAGCGAACGATCTTTTCCTTTTTTTTCAATGAGGGTAATGACTGCTTGTTTTTGTGAACAGGATATTTCGCCCTTGTCAAAGCATTCATTTACACACCTGATGAAACTATCACTAATTAAATGCGAGAACGTTTTATAAAATTCTATTGGAATACCATCATTCCCTGGGGTTTTGTTGTTGCGAAAGCTATCAAGAAGACGAACGCATTCTTCCGACGAAATCCTTCCTTCACAAGAACCTTATATTAAATTTAATCCATTCCCAAACGCTACGATCATCTGACAGATCTTTCCGTCCCTCTTGATAAAACACTCCTGCTCTTTTATTAAACATTACATAAAATCAACCCGACCCTTTTTAAAATTAATTTTCTAAATAAGGCTCTTGATTTCGTGAATGTCCATGTGATTTACCTGCAGCTTGATAGCAGGTCTTGGTCGAGTGAGATCAGTCTTGGATGCATTTACCACCCAATCCAATAAAAACAAAATCCACCCCTGGATTTTAATTTTTAAGCCATTTAAATCCTTGTACTTCACGTTTCTATAAAACGCATTGTATAAAACACAAACACAATAATATATATACTATGATAGCTGAGTTAATCTTTTGTCTCACGATTGAGTCACAAAGATGTGGATCGCGACGTTTCGACCGCTATACTGCTGATCTTCATCAGGCGATGGTGTCGACTGGCTACGTGTGAGTATAAGAAGCACCGTGGCTGGTGGTGATTGGAGGATTTCGATCCTTGTCGTTCAGACTAGAAATTGTTCCCTCAGCGGTCCGCTTTGGTACTGATCAGCTGTTGTGGTGTTTGATCGCGGACATCCACGCTGCAGGAATTTCAATTCCACTGTCTCTGTTGATGTTGTTAGGATGAAGTCTTGTGTGAATAGCCTCTTTAACCCTACGGGTGTACCAATGTGGGTCTCGGTCAATAAATTTAACTTCGTCCCAGAGCGGATAATGTCCGGTCGCGTTGCTATGTTCTGAAACGGCGGAGGAGTGGGTTCGAGCAAGCCGTATGTCTCTATCGTGTTCCTTAATCCGTTCATAGATCTTCATAGATCTTCCCGTCTGTCCAATATAAACCTTACCACATTCGCAGGGAATCTTGTAGACTACCTCGTCTTGTTTTACTGGATCGACAATGTCCTTAGGTCGCACTAGGTGTGATCTAAGAGCTGTGTCAGATCTAAAAACACCTTTCATAATATATATATATATATATATATATATATATATATATATATATATATATATATATACATACATATAATATATATATATATATATATATATATATATATATATATATACATATATATATATATATATATACTAGTTATGCAACGCTTTCGAATGGTATACCGTGCATGGAATATCCCACGATTCACTTGTATTTTCTTGACCACATTGCAAATAATAAATATTAATGTAAAATAAAGTTATTATAGTCAAACGGTTGCAGAATTCGTACTGCGCTAAACGCAACAACGTAAAAAAGCTTGCCGCAGAAAACCTGTAATTAAATACTGTCTCTTTATTGGACTATGTTTACTGGACCTCAACTGATAACAGTCTAACTTGTGACTGAAGGGGTTACCCGTTTAAATATCGATTAGTATTACTTAGTATTAATATAAAGATTTAGCCAAGCCTAAAAGCGGAGCTCCACGATTATTATTTCTTTTTTCTGGTATTGAGCAACTTCGCATGGCTTTCCTTGCGCCAATATTTTATGTTTAGAGCAGTCAACAGGAATTGACCGCAGTTCAAAAATCTCAAATCATTACTGAAAACATTATAAGAAAACAATACAGGACTCGTGTGTTTGTTCCAAAAGAAATTTAACAATCAAAAAACGATCAAACATTTTCATCCAACATCGTGTTTGAACATTTAGCCACTTCTCTCAACATTGCATTTATTCTTAAATCATTATGGCTTTCCATGTTTGCTCTAGATCAAACATTTTCATCCAACATTTCGCATTACGAAGAAATGTTTGATCGTTTAGCCACCTCAACCAACAAAACGTGCACAGCTGGTAAAAAGCAATAAAATGAACCACCCGAAGTCAAAATTTCAGCGATAATACGCATAAAATCGTTCCGTGTGGACTCACTCTGTCTAGTGTTTGGTCAAGCATTGTTTGTGCGTTTAGCGACCCAACGTTATGTTTGACAACTGACGATGTTGGATGAAAATGTGTGATCGTTTAGCCGGGACATTAATCCTTAATTTTACGAGGACTCATTGCGATTACGTGTTAATAAGATAAGGGCAAAACTTTCTTAACGCTGTTGAGGTACCGAGGTCGAAAAACAGTCAGCCAAGCGGAGTAAAAACATTCGTTCGCTTGCAGAGAAAACAACGTAACAAAGCAAACAAACAATCAACTAATTCTTTGCGTCCAAAACGAGTACAGATAATTGTTATTTATATCCAGTCGAGAGAAAAATACAAGTTTCATTCCTGAACAAAAGTAACAACGATGAAACCAAATGTTAAGCTTTGAGCTACTCGTTCCTGCCATTAATGCCGGTGAACTGCTTTCTTGGTGAGCTGCAACATGCCGCGGTAAAGTGACAGCAAAGCCCTCGAAGCGTTAAATCATTTTGTTTTCAACCACACAATCGATCCAAGTTTGAAGCTTTTCCTGAGAAAAATCTTTCGCTCTCGCTTTTATCACTTGAAAATTCACCTTCCGGAGTATCTTTTGACAAGTTCTTGATTTTTATGCTTTTCACGCGAATTTAAAGACAAACTTCGATCGAAGAAGATGAAGTTGTTTTGCTCAAAATGAAGAAACCAACTGAATGTGAGATTACGAGCCGCAGAAAGCGCGCGAAAAATTAAGCCTCGATTTGGGTGTCCTACACCTGGCCTGAGCCTGCAATCCAATGGAAAGCAAGTATCTGGTCAGCGGTCAACTTCAAGAAACAGCTGACCTCGATGAGGTCTTAACTTGAGCCCGCGATATGGTAAGTGACACTGGTCAGCGGATACCTTGTTTTGACAGGTGTCAATAGACAATATTCGTATTCCCCGACGGCCCTGGAACGAGTAGGCTCTTCAACATCAATGCGAGGCTAATGCGGAGAAAAGTTTAAGGGACGCTTAGTGTTTTTATGGCGATCGCCTGTCAAAATGCCGAAACATCACTGCTGTGCCTACAATTGTTCCAACAGCGAAGCGAAGAAAAAGAACCGAGACAAATACCCCTAAGTTTCAGATGTTTACTTTCCACTGTTTTCCACCAGATAACGAAAAAAACACTATGCTCCTGGAATGAATGAGCGGGAGAGACGTCGAAGGTGGATTGCAGCATGTCGACTGAAAAGCTTAAGCGTTACAAGGTATACTCGGATTTGCTCTAAACACTTTGAAGAAGACTTAGGACCCACAAAGGCAAACCCTATTCCTACGATATTTGATTTTCCTAAACATCTCCAGCGAAAAGAAGCGAAACAACGTCAAGATCCGGAGGAGAGACTATTAATAGGCGTGATAAGTGTTTCCATGAAAAACAGAACTCAAAAGCCAAGCGAACCAAGCCAGTCGAAGGTCAGTGAATGTTTGGATCTTTCATGAACCGGCTTTGCACCACGAAGATCAGTTGAAACACAATGAAAGTATCATGAATGAGCAAATTAGTGATCAGGCCTTGCTTGTATCACCTGACTTAGATCATCATAATGAAAGTGCTGTGGATGATCAAATCGGTAATCACCATTCGTTGCTTGTAAAATCTCAGCCAGACCTCAGCGTGAGTTCTGAGAAGATCAAAGACGATTTATTATATCATGATGAAGCTGTCCAGACAGATTTAACGGCTGATCAAGTCACCAAAATGGAACAGGCTCACTTTAACTTACACGAACAGCGAAATGAATTAAAAAGAGAATTGTTTATGGAGGACGTGCAACGAGACGATAATTCAGTCAAGTTTTACACTGGCTTACCGTCACACTCATGTCTTTTCATGTTATTTAATTTTCTCAAGCCTATTGCAAATTGCATGAAATACTGGGATGGAAAAACCTAGGCTTAAGCAGAAACATATCAGGTATAAGTAAAATCATAACAATAATCATTAATAATTTCATTGTTCTAAATTTTTATTGACAATTGCCTATATATTTCCTTATCACCAGTGGAAACTAACACTTTTCTCTGCACCTGAAGAACGTGTGTGAGAGAGAGAGAGAGAGAGAGAGAGAGAGAGAGAGAGAGAGAGAGAGAGAGAGAGAGAGAGAGAGAGAGAGAGAGAATGCCGGTCACAGGAATGATATATTTCTTTCCCTGCTTCACTGTCTTACACCACTGAACTGTCTGCTCTGTCCGGTTGCATATCTGTATAGCATGTGCTTGCCAATCAGCATTAGTAGTAAGAACATTTAGTACGCACATTGACAGGAAGAAAGAGAGAGTTGTGCCCAAAATACTTAAACACTAATATAATTGTTGTATTATTGTCTCTTTTCATTGTTTTCAAAGGAGAACACAAACAAGGGTAAACCTGGCCGCAAGAGGCAGCTACCTTTATTTGCTGAGTTTGTGATGGTACTGGTTCGTCTTCGATTGGGTTTGCTGCAGAAACAAATTGCAGATATATTCTGCATTTCCCAGTCATCAGTTTCCAAAATTTTTACAACTTGGATAACATTATTATACCATGTGTTCAAACAAGTGCTTGTTAGCTGGCCATCTAAACAGCTTATTTAAAAAAAGTGGCCAGTGCAGACTTACTTAGATTGTTTTGTCTTCACTGAACCTTCGTCTTCGGTCATTTTTCAGATTTTTGTCTGTGAAGAGAGCACAAAAAGCCGCTAAAGTTGCTTGGCACATCCCCAGGTGGTTTGTGCTAATAAAGAAACTAAAATAAAAAAAAACAAGGAATGAAGAGTACAAGAAAGAAATAGCGGTATAAATAGTCACGTTTTCACTGCGACGGCAAAATTCCTAACGTGACGTCGCCGACGTGAGGGCAACGGCGGGAATGTTGGAAATCGCATGCGCAGTTAAACTCGCCCCAATCTTAATCGGTCTTCACGTCGCCGTCGCGTCGAAAACGTCCGCATCTTAAGCTCCCTACTTTCAGGGCTTCTTGCAACATGGGCCTCTGCACTTCCTGGTAAAAGTGTCTTATGGCGGCTGGATCTTTCAGAGATACTTGCACTTGCTCTTCTGTTGAAGGGAAATACTGTGATGGGGACAGTAAGATTTGACTGAGTGTTTCATTGTGCTTGAGAACAGTTGCTGGCCATAGTCGCGCCAGATATCCACTGGAAAAACCAAGTTCATCGTCACTTGCTTGTGATGAATTAAGAGATGGAATAATGAACTTGTCTAGGAATTCAAATAAAAACTTAATTTCCAATTGGATCACTGGGCAGGAGCTCAGCTTGATGACATTTTGCCAGACTGTGGAGTGGCTATCTGACTTTGGCATCCTTTCTAGTATACGCTCTACAAGCTGAAGACAGGCTTTTCCATACTAGAAATACTATTGTAGGGTCTCATGGTAAATATGTCCACCTAGTGTCAATAAAGGACTGTGGAAGGGGTGGCTCTTTACTTAGAATTTCCAGTGAAACATACATTGCCTTGTACTGACTTGGGCATTCATGGTGGAGCCAGGATATCTTGTACAATAATTGCAATATGTGGTTGTTGTTCATATCACCCTTTGCCCCAAACCCAGCCTGGCACATTCTTCGCAACATGATATTAAGAATGTGTGGGTAACAGCCCACAAAAGAACATCTCCCTGCCAAATAGTTTGGAGTTGTTTGCAATCAATCCATTTGATTTACTCCTCTGGGTAGAGGCATTGTCCCCAACTAACCCTGAGACATTTGATATGCCAAATGTGTCATGGACAATGTGGAAATCTACATCTGACTGGTGCTTTCCTGACCCACTAGCTACAATGCTGTTAGCAAGAACATAAGCCCTTGGCTTGTTAGTTTCCTGGTACAATGTGTGGACCCCCACAATGTGCCTTTCCTCCCCTCCTTTGTTAGAGTCATCACTCCAAACATGAAAATCATATTTGCTGTTTGCAAACCTTTTACACAGAATTAATTTGTCCGCCTCCCCTAAAAGAACATTCCAATCTGACAAAGTAGTTGGGGAAACAATCAGATTTGTAGGGGGACAACAATTAAATAAAATACTGAAAATTAAATGTAATGCAATTGGTGCCTTTTGGTTAGATAACCAACATGCATGTTGTAAATATCTAATTCAAGCCATGAACATTACACTCCTATGGCTTGCTCCATTTTTGCCATGGGCAAATGTATCCACAAGGGAACAACCGTTAAAAACTTCTCCTTTTTGTTTGAGTTGGTTTTTCAGTTTTGTTGCAACAGATTTTGTCCCCCTTAGTTTTTTGATGATGTCGTTTTTCTTCAAGGATGTGGTCTTCAACAATTTGTCTTGTTAGTATCTTGTTTTTGTAGGGTGACAGTCTCTTTCTTCAAATCACTGTTCCTTCTCCATAGAAATACTGAAAACAAGGGAAAAAGTTACACAAAAAAATTATTGCCATGTAGCATTGAAAACAAATGATTTCATTTAATTCATATTTTAAAAGTCTGAGCCTTAAACTTAGATGTTGCTACTTTATTTACGTGTAATAATCGAGTTGTTTTTTTACACCTGTGAATGTTAATATTTTTCACTGTCGTGAACATTGGTGTGTGTGTCTGTGTGTGTGTGTGTGTTTTTTTTTTTTTTTTGTCAAGTGGAAAGGTATTTACACAGTTTTCTTAGCGAAACTTTTGTCCACTTGAACTCAAAATCTTACCTAAGCTTAAATTTATAACTAGAGAAAAGCAAGAAAATTTGAAAAACTAGATTGAATTCGACATAAGAAGGACGACAACGGCTTGATTAATCTCGGTACCTCGAGATAATTTTGATCGCATAGGCTGACTCCTCAGCGGTCCGCAAAAGGTCGTATATTGTGCCATTTGAAATGTTTTTCAAGATTTTTTTACCTTCGGGTAATGTTTCTTTGGGATAACTGAATTTCTGTGTTGGCATTTATCTAAAATGGTTTGTTTCTTTCAGCTCTGCTACATTATTAGTGTCCAAAATAAAAGCAAAGTCTGGATGCACAATTCACCTGACCGAATTAACACCGCGAAATTATAACAAGACCTTTTACAGTGGTCAATTGCAATTAAACATACTTTGTAGTAAGTTCTAAGGCGTCTCTTTCAGTCTTTTTAAAGTAAAACTTTCTTCTTTTACCCCCTTTTAGGGAGAATACGCTAACGTTTTTCACCCCGCTAGCTACGCGCAAAAATATACAAACACGGGATTTTCACAAGCTCCGTGGCTTTTAAATATTCAATTTTTGTTTTACTCCAAATAATGTCAATGAATGTTCGTTCTGTGGCCCAGTTTAACTTAACCTTTATCCTTAAGCTTATCTTATAAAGCCTTATAAAGGCATTATATCTGCAATCAAATAAACAGGCCGGATGCGGGTTAGTTATTTCACGCCAAAAACAGATCCGTTGCATTTACGTGTGTTTACATTTTCCATGCTGGGAAGCCCACTCAAAGCAGCCGTAATAATAAGTATGCCAATTAAAGAAACTGACTTGAGTTAAACATTTACCCATTTTTTTCCTGAACCAACGCTTATCTATACTTTTTCGAAGCGTTTGCATTGTCCTTTTCAGTCCTGTGTTTTCTGCTGTTAGTCGTTTACATTCACGAGAGAGTTTGTCGATCCTCTCAATCTCGCTTACAAACTTGAGAAAAACACTTTCTGGAGTTGCTGTCACTGAAACCCGACCACCGACAAAAGAACTGTTTACGTCTGGTTTCTCTTCTGTTTTTATTTTTTTTCGCCGGCTGATATTTACCAGAAAACTGCCCGCCGATAAATGTTTTTCGCCCCATTGGCGGACATTTTTTTCGCAACTTTTGTTGTAAACAATTAACGAAAGAAGCCCGCGTTTCTAGGAAACAGCAGTCTTTCAAGGTAAAGTACTCTGAGCATGTCATACGATTTCGGGGGTTATGGACATAGGGGGTGGATCCCCTTCCGTGAGGGCTAAATATTGTCTATTGGCTATAGGATGGTTCCCCAGTATCAAAGAAGTACACGGTAAACTAGCTGGTCAGCTGGGCCAGGTGGAGTATGGCCGCCATGTCCGATTATTATGATTATTATTAGGATATTATTAATTATTGGGCAACTCCGCCGTCGTCGTCGTCGTCGTCGTCGTGCTTACGCGCCCACGAGCATTACCGCTAGCCATTTTTACCATGAGAAAAGCAGTTGACGGGTTTCTATAGGTATGGTGCTCCACTTAGCGGTCCTTCGGGCCGCCGGAGCTCCGCTATTAGTATTTCTGGATTCAAATCAACTGTCATTTTATTTTGTTAGTTCTCCCCAACTGTGGTGACCCGGGCAGGCCAAGCAACGCCATCTGTATCAGCGCGAATCACTGGGCAGGAGGGTATGTGTGGTACTACTGTCAACCCGGATATATTATGCTTGGTCCTGCAATCAGAATGTGTTTGTCCAGCGGGCAATGGAGTGGAGAACTACCATCATGTAAGGGTTTGCTACTTGATAATTATTTCAAATATATACTATTATAATAAAGTTTTGATATAACGCGCTCTCCGATTGGTTAAAACAGCTTGCCTTATGCGAGTACAGATGCACGGGCAGCTACGGTGTCACGCCATGGACCCAAGTGAAAATCTGAATTTTTCCCTCGGTTTTTATTTTGACTCAGACGTCTTGTACGACCTAGAAAATGTGTATGAAAACGAGCGGTTAGCCTCAATGGATTTTGAAGATGTGTCTGCTAGTAACACCACAAATAACAGCATTAAAAATTTAGGATTAATGTCAAGCGTGTTTTCAGAAGTTGCTGAAATTGTCTTGGTCACACAGCGACGAGGGCAATTTCAGCAACTTCCGAAAACACAAGTGGTTTACGAGGACTCATTCCAATTACATGGTAATAACATAAGGGCAAAATTTTCTTAACATTGCTGAGGCACGTCCAAAAACAGTCAGCCAAGCGGAGTATTAAAAATCACTCGTTCCCTCGCAAAGCAAACGAAAACTGCGAAAACAGTTCAACTAAGCTTAAGCTTACTTCTTAATTTGCGTCCAAAACGAGTGTAGATGATTACCATTTACAGCCAGTCGAGAGATAAATACGAGTTTCAGTCCTGAACAAAAGTAACAACAATTAAACCAAATGTTCAAAGCTGAAATTTAGTAAAGTATAATTCACCTGTCGTTGTAGAGGTTTCCACCACTTGAAAAAACACATACGCTTAAAAACACGCATCGGTAAACATAATAAACGTATTGTCCAAAGAAAGAACTTCGTCCTCCAACTTTGAGCTACTCGTTCCTCCCATAAATGGTAAAATGTTCTTTGACCCTTTTTGGTGAGCTGCAAGATGCCGTGGAACCATCATTTTGTTTTTCAACCACACAATACCGCTACGCCGGGCGCCATGCAAGCCGATCCAAGTTTTAAGCTTTTCACGAGTAAAATCTTTTGCACTTTCTTTTTTCACTCAAAAATTCGCCTTCCTGAGTATCTTTTAAAACTAACTCTTGATCATTACGCCTTTTTTAGGGAATGTATGAACCAAAACTCCGCCAAAGTTTCACGTACTGAACAATTTTCTCTTTGATCGCGATTTTAGACTAAAAAACAACTTGCACTTTGATGGTTTCTGAACTTTCATGGTTTGACATTTTGACAGCTTTGGTCGCGTTTAACTAATGAAATGTATTGAGCCATTCTAACAAAGATTGTGACTGGTATGTTTTAGCGTGCCTTATGAGAGTACAGATGCACGGCTGACGCCACTCGTAGGATTTGGAAAATAAAGTTTTCCGAAAATTTTACCTGAATGCGTGAGGAAATTAAGAAATTCTTTATTATAAAACAAATAAAAAAGCCTTAACCGTGCTTTGTTCTGTTATAAGGCACGCAAGGAAGTGACGAGAGCACGAAAGAAGTAGGATGAAGCACGAGCCGTAGGCGAGTGCTTTTAACTACTTCTTGAGTGCTCTCGTCACTTCCTTGAGTGCCTTATAACAGAACAAAGCACGGTTAAGGTAGTTCCTCTGAAATAAAAGTGACAATTGATTTTTGTTCAAACTTTGTCCACTGAATATTTATCATATGAGAACTTTGAAATGAAAAAAGGGGATGTCCATGCTCATTTAGGAGCTGTGAGGCATTGAATGTGGCCCATTTTCGCATTATTTGATGCTTATTGTAATAACGCATTTCAAGTTGTTATAAAATCTTTGTGAACCCAAACTCATGAGAACACGCATTAAACTACAGTCCATACATTATGTTGGACAAAAAATGATTTAGACACAACGCTGATTCCTTGATCAAATATTTAAACCAAATTTCTTGCCATGGTTACTAAACTTCAAACAGAAAAGACCACAGTTTATCTGCTATTTTCCTTATTTATTCAATTTTTAGCGATAGAAATCAGATCTGTCTTTTCTCACACAAAGCTTATAATTAGTTGATTACAATGACTGGAAAAAAAGGTGGGGTGCCCGCGCTCGTTGGTGAGCTATAGCTCAATTTCAAGGCAAATCCACCATGTTTTAAATGTGCGCGTACACGAGCGCGCGCTAAATGACGCCATAAATTATGCGCAGTAAGGATGCGCTAAGCAAATGTGAGGAATCACCTTAAGGCTTTTTTATTTGTTAAATCATGCAATGCTTTCGATTGGCATACCACTGAATATCCCACGAGTGACTTGTATTTTCTCGGTACAGAAAAATACAAGCGACAAGTAGCAAGTGGGACTGATTCCCGATTATGGTATACCACGTGTTAAGGGGGCAATATACCTGAATGCCACGTTCCTGTCACTTTTTACCTTTTATCCTTATTATCTTCTCGAGATTTCATGCCATCCAAACAACCCATCATAGTCTTGTAGCACATAACCCCATAAATATCGCAGAATTTTTGGGTGATTTTTAGAGTGTTTGTGAGGAAGAAGAGAAGGTGGAAGGGGGGATTGATTGTAAGGGAAGGTGAGAAAAATGAAGATTTTAAGGGGGGACTAACTTAACAACAGACTTAGCGTTGTTGCCAAGGGATTTTTACGGATTGTATTTGTAAAACACGGTTTTTCGGTGTGTTTGCCACTATATTGCGAAACGTGTGAAGAGGTGAACATGTAAAATTTATAAATTCTTATTGCGCATGCGCAACTTGCCCCAGGCCCCATCCGCGCTTTAGAGAGAAAAATCCCTAAAACTTGGAGAATATATGTGAAGTTCCAATTTTTTTGCCAATCGGAGATATTCCAGCATTCTTTACAAGCCTACGTAAGCAATTGTTGTCAGACGTACATAACTGCAATGATAATGACGAAATGGTACGAATTTGCGTACATGTGACGTCATAAATATCACAAAAACCACATTGGCGCCACATTTTCGATATCCAGAACGGTACGCCACTCGAGCTTTAGGCCTTTTTCTGTTCTGGTCACATGACTTACCAAATATGGTTGTGACTTGAAAATCTTGTAAACTTTTTTTATTGTAAAAACATAACCAGACAGCTTGCCTGTGCAAGTTAGGGTTTCCAAGATATGAGGGTTGGGAACTTTCCATAACAAAAATGTTAGCTAATTTTGTAGTTAAGTTAGTCCCCCCTTAGGCCCTCAACCTGACATGCACCGGCGTTGTAGTGGACTGTCTGAGTGTTTGTGTGTGCCTTATTTTCCCTTTATAATTTGTTCATCAGTTGACTTCTTATTTCATTAATATTCAGGTATATTACCCCTTAAGCGTTGCGTAACTATACTAGACATTTTATATTATGCAATAGAAAATACAGTGGCCAGCACAATCAATGCGAAATAAACGAATGGTATTTTTCAGGTACTGACAAACCAGAGTGCGTTCGTTACACAGCGATTGCTGATAACACGAGATGGCGAGGCTACTATAATCACGACCGCTGGACATGTGACAGATATATGGCTGAAGGTTGGTACAGGTTTGTGATTGGACAACGCATGAACACAAGATGTGCTGATCACTACTACTGCGGCACATATCGTCCTGGCTGGTTAGACGGACAACATCCGTCAGTCGGGGAGGGGAGGGTCACTAGGCGAGTGTGTTTCGGCCGTTCACCGTCCAATTGTTGTGACTATCAAATAAGTATTCAGGTTCGCAACTGTGGTTCGTTCTACGTGTACAAACTTAAACCAACACCACCGGCCTGTAATCTTCGCTATTGTATTGAATAATCGATCATACGCGAGCGTGCACTGAGGATTCTTAGCAATTCTTTTCAGTAGCAAAAAACATAACATTTCTGCAACTGAAATGCCATGAACTGCAAGTATTAGAATCGTGAATTCGTATTCGTTCATTTACCAAAAGATAGCCGCAGCAGACTGAAAGTAGCAAAATATCGCTGATCCTAAACTTTGATAATATAAGTCAGCAAAATTTCTTGCGTACGTAAAAGGAAATTTTCAAAAGAGGAATTACATCCTTTCTGAACTGTAAAGATAGTAATTAATGATATGAATTACGTGAATAAAGAAGCCAAGTGATGAAAGTGATTCAACTTTTTCTTGCTTTGTTTTGTTGTTGTTGGTTTATGCTTTTTTTTGTTTTTTGTTTTTGTTTTTTTTTTGTTTTTTGCTTTTTTTTTTTTTTTTTGGTTTATTTGCTTCTTTCTTGATTTTCTTTTTGTTGCTTCTGGGTTTGTTTGTCTGTTTGTTTGTTTTTTGCTTGGCGCAGCAAATTGCCCAAACTCATTATTGTGTAAAGTATCAACTTTTCTCAGGTTCTGCGGAAATATGCATGATCATGCATGAGTAAAAGAACAGACAGTCGCTCACTCGCAGGTAAGCGAGAAAATATAACCGGCCGCAGCACAAATAAACGCTTCAATGAAAATGAGAATCGATAATCAAATACTGTTACGATACAATGAAATGGGTTTAAAAAATAAAAAATAAATGCAATAAATAGGAACCACGATGTCTCCCTCGAACCCTATGTGAGAGCCTTTCAATATTTAAAGTGCTTAATAATATACTCTATACGAATGGTAGGCTCTTTAAAATAGGTTTTATTCCTGACTTTTCCACGTTAACGGTTTGTAAAATCGAATCCGAAACATGAACACACCAGTCCTGTCATACTCATGTCCTCATTCAAGAGTCTTTTGGCAAGAGTTTCAAGAGTATTGGCGTTTGGCTAGACATGAGAGAATCCATTTTTCTTTAAAAGACATCACTGTGGGCATTTTGGAAAGACAATGCCCCCCACGGAACTACTCTCTACTGACTGGGAAAATTTACTTGTGCAAATAACTGTAATTAAACAAAATCGTAGATTAAGATGAGTGACTATCGATTGTCATCTATTATCAATTTCTATCGATTTTTTGCGTTTTCAAGTTTTCCATAATTCAAGGGTGGAAGAAAGTTATTCGGGGCTTTGGCTCTTCTTGCAAATGCAAATAAAATATATAATTTATCTCCTTTTGCTACATATTTACCTTAGCTAAGAGCAGCTTAATTAAATAGATAACGGTAAGTCAACAACGAATCCATAACTGTAGATGCTTTGTGACTGAAGCGAATGATACACGGTTCAACATTTGTTGAGCAACAAATGTTGAACATTGTTGCGCCAACTTGTTGAACGGAATAGAACCAAGCTCTATTTTCGTTCAACAACTTTCAACATGTTGAAGGGCATATTTCAACGTTCAACATCACATGATACACCGTTCAACATTTGTTGAACAGCAGCTTCAAAATTTGTTGCTCAACAAATGTTGAACCGTGTATCATTCGCTTAAGTGCTCGGTTCACAACGTCCCCTGAACTCGCCGTAGGAGATGGCCAGAAATCTCGGACATCACATTTCGTGCGACTAACATTCACGCTGTCGCGTAACGTCCTTAACCGCTGATTTGAGCAGTGACCTCCGGGGCTCATATTTTTAGGACAGATCGAGGGGTGAAATACAAATATGTTTATGGTCAAATGACTGCCGCTGGCTGAAGGTATTGCCAAAACGAGCAATGGCGGACAAAATCCACGAAAAAAAACTATTGAACGATGCCTTTTGAGGGATATTTGAGGCACATTTGGCCGAGACTCAGAGCACGAACTTTCGGTTTACATGTCTTGTACATCGCAGCTTTACGTCTTTTTTTATCATCGAAATGGAACGGGTTAGTTTTCTTGAATATCCTCGAGAACCACATTGTTTATGATATCAAATATGCAGGATTTGCGTGCGAGAATACGGTGCTAAGAGCGAGACTTTGTTGTCTTCTTCTTCATGGAACGGACGTGGATCTGCGTGACATGTCGACCTTCCCCACAGGCTTCGCAAGCTCAAAATTCGACTCTGCATCTGTCCTGTATTGGACAGCTTGTTTATATAGAGAATTGTATGGGAAAGTCACCAATCGTAAAAAGATGTGTAAATAACTATCTAATTAAAAATAAAGTTTTCCTACCTCAAATGTGTCGCGTACTTGTCTCTTGTGCCGATTTTGAAGCCATTCTGACGCCGTTTAGTGAAGTTATTCGAATCGTTGTCTCTCCTTCTAAGAGAAGGAGAAGGCAGACCACTACATCGATCGCATCAATCGCTGGCCAGACGTCACTCCACAAATCGCTCTCTCCTCAAAAGGAAAAGTCCCGAATCGCAATAAAACCAACAGTTCCATTTAGCCCAATAAATTTCACACTACATACGTGTGCTTCGGCGGTCGAAAGACTCGTGAAGAACGAAAAATTTGGCTTAAAGTTCGCTTCTTCTTCATTTGGCTCAGATGAAGAAGAAGCGAACTTTAAGCCAAATTTTTCGTTCTTCATGAGTCTTTCGACCGCCGAAGCACACGTACTTAGCCATATTGATGATAGTATTGTTGTCTGTGCAGCCATTTGTGATCTGTATGTGTCGTTATCCTTAGTGTAGATATACAGGCATGACCATTCAAGAAATTGGTTGCTTCTGAGTTTTTTCCTATTGTTTCCCTGAAAGTGGGTTCATTAGAGGAGGCAGAGTGCTCTGTAGAGTGCTTTATACAGGTGGGGACATAATGGACCATTTACCAGTTGCTATTTATCTTTTTGGGGGGAGAGAAGAGTGGATAGGAGTGAGGGTTGTGGCACACAGGGTGTTATAAGAAGGGACAATCAAGGATAAATAGCAGGACAGCCCATGTGCAAGTTCTCTCACCCCAAAAGCAAGTTAAATAGCAACCGGATGCAAATCACAGAATTTACAGTACATACTACCAACACTAGGGCCTCATGATTCACTTCAATAAAGCAGATATTCTTTGTCTGATTATAACACCATTTATTGCATGTTTTGACTTAAACTCTTACACCACTGAAGGCCCATTATTATCCCATTAATACTGGAATGAAATCAAGGTATTTGTTTTGGTTACAGCTTCTGGGCTGGGGCCTGGAAATTTGTATAGAACCATGTCAGATTTTTTCCACCTTGGCGCAGTAACAGGCATCAAATCTTATTGTTTCCTCATGGCATCCTTTCTGAGTATACACTATGAAATCACACCATTGCCCATTGGTTAGATCCATCTGGCCTTAGACTTGAGTAAAATACGGATGTTTTTGCTTCAGTGTTACTTGTCCAACTTGTTGCATAAATATGACAAATTATCTGGAGAAGAAGTTTCATTGGCAATGCAATAGGGACGCTTAAATTCAAGTACACCTTTACCACACATGACCTTTACCATAGCATGAGACCTTTACCATAGCATGAGCATTTACTTAATAGCTTCACCAGAGACCTGGCAGGGACACTACTGACAACAGCGTATGCCAATTACTGTAGGCCCGTAACGTCAAATCCCTCCCCATAACCACATTCTAGTAGAGATAAACCACCACACCAGGGACTACGTCCCCTAGCTACTCTTTACGAACAGAGCGTGGGTTCTTTAACGTCCCACAGAATCAATTATGAAGAGTTGTGAGACGGGGCCTACGGTTTATCGTCCTTATCCGAGAAGACTAGAAAGTCTAACCATTTGCAGATATCATTACAAAGGCAGCACTTTCTCCTCAATTATTTAAAGACCCTGAGTGTTGGTCCGGCCGGGGTTTGAACCCGCGACCTCCCGCACGGTAGTCCGGTGCTCTACCACTGAGCTAACCGGTCGGCAGTCTAACAAAAGATCAGAGGATGCTCCTAGGTACTGTTTACGTTTGTGAATAAAACGACCTCATTCTCGATACGGTTGCATCAAGCAATCTATATGCCTTGTCTTCTTTATATTCATTCAATACTCGCTTGTGAAACTCAACGTCCTTTCCTGGATGGCCAACCTTGAGGAAAACTGTGATGTCGCTCAGGTAGACTGGCGGCCATGAAGTCATGCTGTCGCTATCTTTCACCCAGCAATCCTTCAGCCAGGGGATCAGGCACTGGAACTCCGTCCGGCATACATAACCAGTAGATTAACCTTTTCTTTCTCTGAGTGGGCAATTCTTTCCTTATAATCAAATGAAGAATGATCCTCGCAGTTGTGAACGCAATTTATGCAATTGCGAAAAGAAGCCTGAAAAAATTCAGGACTTTAACGGGGTTTGAACCCGTGAGCTCGCGATTACCGGTGCGATGCTCTAACCAACTGAGTATGAAGCCACTGACGTTGGGAGTAGGTCAATTGTGGGTTCATATGATCCCGTGAAGGAAATGAGTGTGAATGATATATGAAATGAATCATACATGAACTGCGCAAATGAAATCAAATGAAGAATGATCCTCGCAGTTGTCAACGCAATTTATGCAATTGTGAAAAGAAGCCTGAAAAAATTCAGGACTTTAACGGGGTTTGAACCCGTGAGCTCGCGATTACCGGTGCGATGCTCTAACCAACTGAGCTATGAAGCCACTGACGTTGGGAGTAGGTCAATTGTGGGTTCATATGATCCCGTGAAAGAAATGAGTGTGAATGATATATGAAATGAATCATACATGAACTTCGCAAATGAAATCAAATGAAGAATGATCCTCGCAGTTGTCAACGCAATTTATGCAATTGCGAAAAGAAGCCTGAAAAAATTCAGGACTTTAACGGGGTTTGAACCCGTGAGCTCGCGATTACCGGTGCGATGCTCTAACCAACTGAGTATGAAGCCACTGACGTTGGGAGCAGGTCAGTTCTGGGTTCATATGATCCCGTGAAAGAAATGAGTGTGACTGGTATATGAAATGAATCATACATGAACTGCGGAAATGAAATCAAATGAAGAATGATCCTCGCAGTTGTGAACGCAATTTATGCAATTTATCACAACTGCGAGGATCATTCTTCATTTGATTTCATTTCCGCAGTTCATATATGATTCATTTCATATACCAGTCACACTCTTTCCTTATAAGTCGGCTGTACCTCAATACCCATCTCTGATACAGCGAATACTCGGGCAACAAGCTCAGCTTTTGTTCCCGTAACCTTCAGATTCCGCTTACGGCAAAACTCCTTTGAAGCCTCGGTCTTCCATTTTTGTACCTCGTCAAGAGCAAGTACTTCACAGCTCATGGCAGACTTGTAACGACCTTTCCAAGCAGTAACACCTCTTTAGAGTTCTATCCTAGAGTTAATTTCCCAGTTGACCGATTAGAAGGTAGATATATGCTTGCAAAACGAGCCAGGAACAATATGACCGCGCCGAGACGGAAATCAATATGACGGACCTTCTGAAGTTGGTGCTCACTTTTCTGGGCCAATCGCCCCATAATGCATTGCAATCCAACCGGAAGCCTGAAACTCCTGATACTTGTGTTGAGCTAATATCTTCGAGAGAGAAAAATTCGTAAAACAATTAAAATAACAATAGATTAATTAAAACGCTAACATATTAAAAGTTCGTATTCTTAAAGGCTATCTTAAAATCTAGTAGAGATGTCATCTCTCTCATACTATCTGGGAGTAACCTGCGATCAGGCTCTATTTTCGTTTCGATGGTAAAGCTTTCCCGCGGGAAAGGCGAAACGAAAAATAGAGCCTGATACAAGTCTTCCATGGAACGTCTACCGCCCACTTTTTTGATTGATTGACATTTTTCAAAATCAGCCAATCAATCTTACTTCCGTTACGCGATACTCGCGAGCTCTCGCGCGTAAGGTGATGTGGAAAGAAAACGCCATTTTTGTTTTGCGAACGCCTTGTCCCACATGGTTCATTGTTGTTGGGGAATATTTGCGGTTTTGGGCCCAAAGTAAGCTCTTATAACGTACAAATCTTATGAACGCTGAGAAAGGCGATATATGTCTCCAAAGCCTATGTGATGATGATATCTTTTGGGGTACTGAAGCACCAGTGATGATTCGGCTGAAGGAAGCTAAGGTGATTAATATTGTCGATGTATTTCATGTCTTTCCTTTGAAATACAATAGTAAAGAAATTTTTTAGTAAAGAGTCGAGAGTGTTGTTTTATTTGAGTTGCGGAGAAACAGGATTTTGCCGTTCACTCTCATTAGCTTTTGAAGCTCGCTTACCTTTAATTTGAACAAATGAAGAAATGCAGGCCGCCCTTGATGAATTCTTTTAATGTAATTTAATTTATAAAACAAATTTTTTAGTGTTATTACAACGCTGCATTGTTGTGGTACACTGTTATTGAACTCATTCAGTGGGATTCTCAAGTGCTTGGCTTCTGAGGAGCCATTTTTATTGATCACTTTCTTAGCTGTTTATCAGAGGCTCCATGTTTGATAGGTATATTGATTGATAACCTTATTCAGTGGATGAGAGGTATTTATACACTGGTTGGCTAATTATCCACTGGAAAAATATCTGAAATTTTTAAGTATAACATGAACCTGTGATCCTTGATTCAGTGAAAGGTGGAATCAACTAGGCTGATAGGCAATTGGATAAATCCAACCCATTGTTGACTTTGCATGCTGACCATAACTTAGCAGAAACAGTAGTAGTAAATATATGGGTGGCTGAATGGATTACCCAATCTCTCTAAATACACTTGTTTACTCCTTTCTAAGGGGGAAGCCAAGCATCTTCTTGCCCACAGGTTTTTTAATAGTGAGGGGGGAAAAGGGAAACAAGCCATTGGATTTCCAAATGCAAAAACTAAATTTTTCACTGAAAATGGTTCTGAAATAACTATTGGGAAACATCACAAAAAGATCAGCACAGAGGGTGGCACATTCCCATGAGAGATACTTTCTATGTTATCAGTCAGTCATAAGGCCACTGGGAACAGGTGGTTGGTCTACCCCCCAACCTTGACCCTGAGATGTATGTTAAGACAGAGCACAGAATTTGGGAACTATGCCGCCTACTCTTTTCTTCAAGTGTCCAGGTTCTTTTATATACCTTTCATGTTTAAATTACGTGTGAGGGTGAAAAGGCCAATAGACTATAATCTCACAAACCAATGACCTGATCATCTGACCTGAGACAGATGTTGAGAACCCAGCCAGCTTGATACAAGCAATTATTTTAATTAACACCATGGTTTGCTGTCTGGTCTGGGATCCAAACCAGCGACCTGTTCCTCAGCAGTCCAGTGCTGGGCAGTATGCTGTTCTTCTGTAATTCATTAACTGCATGGAGAAACAACTTGGTAGGAGAGGTAACTAAGGACATCTAGCTTTCATCGGGTTAATCTTTCATTAACTCAACAAAGGCCTGTAATGCTTATGCAGTACACCAGTCTTTGTGGTGCATTTCAAACTACTGCACCTTACACTGAGAATTTTTGCAATGGGAGTTCAGTCATGTTTTACATTTTTGTAGAGGATGTAAATGCTCTTGTCATTCAACAACAACAACAACAACAACAATTTGCTCCTCTAAGCTCTATTCAATTTATTTCCTCTATTCTCATGTAGATTTCTCTTGCTACAATTTGCGTTGGGGTTTGAAATAATTCACTGGTTTTTCTGAGTTGAATGTATTGCTATCACCAAGATAATTGGCACTTTTATGCTGTCCTCACCAAATTTTATTAAGTGACAATTCAATTTAAGCTTAAATTCAATTTGGAGATTAAAAAGCCTGTTTAAATTTATAAACTAAGTCAACTTGACTGACGTCCACTGTGAAGTTACTGAAGCCGTTCCATCATACTTTTTCTATGGCCGGTCATTCTGCTATTTATGTGATTTTTTTATATCAACATCAAGACACATGTATTTTATTACTCCCTAAAAAGAAAAACTTTATTCTTAGTGGTGTGAATTAGCCAACAGTGTTTTATTTATGTTGTTGTTCCAGAGGAGAACATATATGCGAACGATAACAGATAACTTTACGGCCTTACGTAAATGAATGGTACAAAACAAGTTTAAAAGAACTTGAATATGAGTGTCTTCTATCGCATCCTAACATTGAAACCAATGTGTCTATGATCTTGTACTTAACAACTGAGCTTCGATGTGTCTTGCTTCTCGTTGAATTGTTCTTGAATACAAACCAGCCAACTTCCAAGTCTTTATACTGTTGTCAGATTTTCACAAACACGAAAGAAACAACTCGTCAGAACGCTTCGTCTTTATCATTCTTCATGAAGATCATTCCGCGAATTTTTCAAGTGAATTCATTATGTACATCAAAAACAAAACTAATAAACTTTTCCCTCTCCGCTAATTTAGAGGAAAATAGAAAGACTCTGTTGTTTTGTGTTACAAAACTAAAAACAACTTGAGATTACTCATTGTCCGTAATGCACATGTCATCGGCTTCCCCGTGGGGTCAACCCCGGGCTAACTAGGGGGATTGTAAAATCAGTCAAGCAAATTTGAGGAATTTCCCGTGGGTCGGGGAATCTCTCAAGACAAAGCCCCCTGGGTGAGGTGTCTCTGAGCTGAAAATCCCCGTGACATCCTTTTCAAACTTGTGAATTCCTCCACCCCCTAATCTTTGATCGTAAAACAATGTCAAGATTTCCTTATATTCCCCCACATATCTCCCTGGTAGGCCGGGGGTCGACCCCACAGGGAAGCGGATGACATGTGCATAATAGCGGCTCAGTAGGGAGAGAATTTCGCGAGAGCCTCGCGAACATGCATCTTAGTGACTTCCGGTTATTAAATCAGCCAATCAGATTTCGTCCAAATTCTGGACGAAGCCACAGACTCCCGTGAGACTTTATATCAGGCCCAGTTGTAGCGAGCGCCCACATAAGAGGACATAAGAGCGATGCTTCAATTGGGCCTGATCGCAGGTTAATCTGGGAGCGAGTTCCAAAGTTTTGCAGCTTGGTATCGAATGCACTGTAGTCCATAATTTGTAGTTCTTGGTAAGTTCAGAATGTTCTTTCCTCTTAAGGACGTGCGCGCGAAAATCTTCCCACTGTGGAAATTTTTTCACTTCTCGTAGAGATAGGGCATGAGTTACTTATTCCAAAATTAAAAAAATAATTGGGGGTCACCGACTTTGTTTCGGAGGAAAAGGCACTGGAAAAATGCCCTATTTGCGATAAATCGGCCCTCATAACGAAGTATAGCTTCATCGAATTATCCATCAAAAATCATAGAAATAAACTGATTAACTGAAGATTTCTTTACACAGGTCTTAAGGAGTGGATATTTTAAATAATTCCACACCATTAGGGATGTCGTAAACATTGAATGTAATCCTCAACGAGCGTCCTTATAAGCGCTACCGTTTTAACCACTTCCGGCGTTTGATGGCACAACGGAAGAAAATTTTTAAAAAATGTAACTTCTTACGGTGAGATTTTTTTCATTTCATCACTTTTGGTAGAGAACATGTAGAGTAAATGATTCGTGCAAAAAAAAGGTAGGGGTCACCGACGATCTAAACGAGTAAAATTGGTGTGAAGTTTACGACGCCATATTTGTTTAGTTGGGGACAAGTCAATCGTGACTAATGCGTGACATAGTCCGTGACATAATATTGTCGCGTTACCTGCGCAGTTTAGATGCGCATAAACAGTTAGCTCGAACATCCTTAATGAGTAACTGGAGCTACGAAGAACAAACGCTGCCACCTTGTAGTATTTTTGAGTTCTTTATTCGATGAACAAGATACGTACAAAGACGATGGATAACCTCAAGCACGTGGCCTCCCAACATGTAACGGGGTCATACTAAGAGCACAAACCGGAAGTCCGTTGTAATATTCAACAATGTCATCTGTGGCGTGAGAAAGAATCAATTCTAGAGTTTCATTACGAAAGGTCATGTTTGCAGTTTTTCAGTTGCCCGCAACACAGAACTGTTGTAAACATGGCCGAAAATCTGTTAGCTATTAACTTTTCCACTGTCTTGTCAGTTTTTCATTTGATTTCTACGATCCTTGCACTTACAATGCTTTCGTACAATGTCAGTATTATCTCGGAAATGAAATGTCCTTCATTCGAGAATAAATATCAATTGAAAACCGAGGGATGACCTCAGTGCGATTCAGGCGACACCGTTGTCAACATCTGCAAACGGTGAACATCTCAAGCATGATCGGGCGAAATCGCAGATTCCGTAAGAAGACATCTGAGGCAACTTCAACAGACAAGCTACGAGAAGAAGGAAGTCATGTACCGTGTAGTTCTTTTCCTAGCTGCATTGAACGTGTTCTTTACAATTCTCGATGAAAACAAAGTCCTGAATTCAAATCCTAGCGATTATTCCCTATCTCTTAACGATGTTCAAAGATTTCATCACAACGATCGAGCGATCCATAATATATACCTAAAGATTTTCTTTTCTCTCTCTCTAGGTCACGTGAGGTCATTTTCGTGCCAAGTTTAATTACACGCATAATCAGTTCCTTACAGGCTCCATGCTTCGCGCGTGTGTGCCTCATGTCCCAATTTCCTTCCTTTTTCCTAGAGCCTGCCACGGTGGTTGTTTTCTGTTGGATTCAGTTACGGTAGCCAGTTATAGACCAGTGCATGTGAGAAACGTCGATGAAAAGTAAAGTTTTGATCCTGTCCCTAGAACCAACACAATGGAAAACAGCAGGCTTGAGGCCGGATTAAGGCAATTCCTTACATTTGCATGGCACAACCTCATATGTACTGCGCAGTGATTTATGGCGTCATTTACTGCACATTAGAAATATGGCGAGTTTGCCTGGACATTGAGCTTTTTCAGCCGAAATTTACCCTTTGTTGTCGTGTTGCAAAGACACGAGCACGGTCCCCTCCCCCCCCCCCCCCCCCATTTTTATTGGTGTGATTTACTCGTAATAAGCACATGAAAAACATATTTTAAGGAGAAAAAAAGTTTAATAGTAGAAGTTTATTTATATCAAAATGACGTGAAACTGCATTTGTCGCTAGAGACGGAGGAGTATGAGATCATGACACAGTGGGTCAATTTCCTTTCATTATTTGCAATATCTGGCAACTTGAAATCACTATAATGAAAGATTATACCCCAGAGAAACAATTAGCCTCTAGGTTTCATTACTATTCATAGTCTTTGCTACATAATAACAATTTTTTTGGTTGTTCAAGTTTCGAACATTTCTCTCTCAACTCAGTAAAAACACTTAAGGCCCCCGCAGATGGGGACACTTTGCAACATTTGTTGCGGAAACAAAATTTGTGTCCTCAACAAATTTTTCCCAGTTTGCGCAGGACGGAAACACAGCATTTGTGTTGTGTCCCGCTCGTTTGCTCATCCAAGAAACATCATGAGCAACAATAATGTGTCCTCGTTTGCCAGGGCCTTTAGATTAACGGGTATGAAGGGTGAAAACAAGCTTTTTATTGCATTTTCCCAATGTCCTATGCATGACTATCAATTGAGCCCAGTTTGAAAAAATCTAGATAGTATGTCAGTTTCAAAGGAATTACCTTAAAGCATCACGTGTTAGCCACCTGACCAGCTCACCCGCTTACAGCCCTCTCAAATAAATAACTATCTATTTCACTTTTCGCTGTCGTAGAGGACACTGCATGCCATCTACACGTGTTAACCACCTCACAAGCACGCTTACAGCCCTCTCAGCGATTGAAAGAAATAACTTTTTACATGTATTTGGCTTTTCGCTGTCGTCGAGGACACTGCATGCCATCTACCTCTTTTTCTGTTCAAAACACTGATTCTTATTTCATTTCATTGCTCTGGACCCCACTGCCTGTTTTCTTTATTCTTTCGTGCATCTTTCTTACCCTACAAAGAGAGGACCAAATTTGTTACCCTACAGATTAGAAAAAGATGTTAAATCCACAGGGCTTTTCCGGTAATCTTAAAATGCCATAGATTCCAAAAGTAACGGTTGATGCTAGTTTTATAAAGAGTCTACTACCACAGTGTAATGTCTCAGTATCATACTACGTCTCGGCGTTCTCACAGACTAGTCTATTTTTAATTTGGAAAGGTATTTGTGTTAACCTATCACACTTTTTGTCTCAGTGAATCTATAACCTTCTAAAGTATGTTTATTATTATTTTGACAGATGTTGTTTCAGTCTAATTCCTGCTTTGTAGGTGTAATTTTACTCTGACTAGCCAACAAAGTGTCCGAGATTTGTCCGAAATTTGGTAAAAAAAATTAGTGTCAAAAAATTACTACAGACGTGCGAAATAAAACGTTCAAAATTTTAACGTCCGAAATTTCTGGCAAGTAATGTAATACCTTCTGAAGATTACTGTACTTAATAAAGTCATCTATGACGACTTACTTACACCAACGCATTCGTAACACTGACTGGTTTTCATTAGCGACGCAAGCACTGAGCGCAAGCATAAGCGCAAGCACAAGAGCGCTTATTTCACTGTGAAAACGGGCTTAACGCAAGCGTAAGCATAAGCGTAGGCACAAGGGCAAGGATCAAACTTTTTCCTTTTCCTTGTGCTTGCACTTATGCTTCCGTTCGCTTGCGTAGTGTTCGTTTTCACTTGGCATAAGCTACTCTATGCTTGCGCTTGTGCTTGCGTCGCTAGTGAAAACCAGGCTTCAGTTATCTGCTATCGGGTATAACACCTAAAGGACGACGAGCAAGTTTTCCATCCTTGACTTGAGGGAAAGCCTAATTATGCTTGATCATTAATGTGGCGAAGGTTTCGATCCGAGGAAAAATACAGCGTCCATATTTAACCGACGCTTCCCACTTTTCAGATTGATTTCCAAGTTATTTTTTTTCTGTTTTTCTATTAGTATAATCTACTAGCGTTCTATCACGAATGCCGTTATCAGATTAGCGATCTATTCTGTGATAGATAGTCAGTAGCGGTTGTCAACAAAATGGCGGCCGCTTCTTCGCGTTTTCGAAGTGTCTCGAGAAGGATTTAGATAATCAGACTTACTCGCTTACTTTTGAACGAGTAGTAGATTTATACTAAAAGAATTAGATTATTTGCTCTCGATTTCTATGCGTGATAGGTGATTCGGGCTACCTCATCAGCTATCAAGCGATGGAAATCTCGAGCTCATAATCTAATTGGTATTGGCTCCCATTTAGCAATTACTCTCGAAAGATGCACTGCATTGCACAGTATGTCATATTTAAGATCAAAACACCAGATACTGGTACTGTAAACTTGTCGGGTTCGCATACTCTTCTACAAAATAATATACAGTAACCTTTTTTTCACTTTGTATTTTATCTGTATCTTTTTAATCAGTTGAATGGGTTTTCATCACCGATAGTTTCAAAAATTAAAGAGCATTGTTGTCGTCATCTGGTGTGTTAACTGTCGCAGGCGAAGGAAAGCCGTGAATAGTTTCTTCTGTTTCATTCCAAAAGGTCGGACTGCTCAAGTTCGTTAAGGCTTGACCTAGCTGTTTAAATTGGCATTTTTTTATCCAATCGTTTAGTATACACATGCTTGCCCATTCGACTTGCTCTTTCATCTTAAATTTTGGTCAATTTTGACTTTTTAACGGCTAAGAACAATGCAAATATTTAGTCGAAAGCCATCTTACACAAATGTCTCATCATGGTGCCTTTTAATCAACTCCACGGTAATTAGATAAAAAAAAAATAGACTTCCACGGAGGTCAAAGAAGCGAAATACTTTTAATTCAAAATTTATGATGAGAATAAGTCATGTTATA
>JAEMWC010000126.1:782500-787500 GCA_016490735.1 Pachyseris speciosa
CGGGGATGTACAAGTGGAAACTAACAAAATACCCCGTGGAAACCGTAGTGTCGCTGACAAGAATCTTGAGCTGTTTTGATCATTCTCTTTTATGATTAGCGAAAATCCAACCATTTTAGACGGAATTAGTAACTTCAGGTCAAGCGTGGAACACTACAAGGGTAACGTTTGTACGTTGCTGTGACAGGTCCCCAGGGTCCACAGGGACCACCAGGCCCTCGCGGTCCAACAGGAGCACCAGGTCCCAGCGGTCCGAGAGGATCACCAGGTCCCCGCGGTCATCCGGGAGAAGATGGAAAAATCGGGCCACCTGGAACAAATGGAACAAGAGGGACTCCTGGGAATGGTGTAAATGTAACAATCATTGAAAATCTTGTCAAGCAAATGAGGGCTGACACTCAACAGGAGGTCGCCAAGTTTGGTGAGTAAAAATTTAATTAAGGGTCCAACAATAACTTCAAATTTTCATCACTTTGCTCTTTGAAATTTGTTGACGTTCTTCTGTATGATTGGACAAAGAAAACTATGTCCATGAAAGTGTAATAGATGGATTAAGTCGACCTATTTAATATACTTTCAGGTGTCATAGAAACTAATTTCATAGTTATAAGACAGCTTGTTTGATTTCCACATATCATTCGCTGTAGAATATGTCTCTACAGACCAATTTCTCTCTAGAAACAATTCCCACATTCTGAGGTCTTTGTCGTTCTCAAGCGTCCATTTTGGTGTTTATTTGTTTATTTGTTGTGGTTATGGTGTGTACAGTATAATGATAAAGTTTTCTTTCTTTATTATTACTACCTTTTTAAGTATGTTTCTCCTGGCTATATTATTTATTTGCTACTATCGTGTTTCACCAATAGCTCCTCCTCGATTTACAAGTAAACCTCCATCACAAATTTCCATTAAGGAAGGTGGGAACTTGTCACTCAACACGTCTACTTCCGGGAATCCAACACCAAAGATCACGTGCTCTGTGGAGGGTAAAAACCATGGAGATCAAAGCCGATACACGGTTACCGCTGACCAGTTTGAGATAAGGGTGGTCCGCTTTGAAGATCAGGGAATAATCACGTGCCGCGCTGAAAATTTGTTTGGCGTTCAGGATACAAAAGTTGAACTCATTGTGTTTGGTGAGTTGATTTTTATTCATTTTAATAAAAATTGAGGTTAGTGTAAATTTAAGTTGAAGGACTCTGTTTCCCTTGACTGATTTCCTCTGTGATTGGCCAAGATAATTCGCGCCACTTTCTCAACCAATGAGAAGTAAAACCAAAACCAATTGTGATTTGCGCGTATTTTCTCGCGCTTTACGCCGGCTACATGTAATTGCTTCGTATTCTGACTGGCTCATTGCACTGCTTACTTCGGTTGTGATTGGTCATAGTAATTGCTTTGGTTTTGGTTTTACGACACTCAATTGAAAAGCCCTCTAGATGAGAGTGTGTAAACACGGTTGTGACGTCATGCTGTTTGTGTTTCCCGGTACAATTTGAAAACATTTCAAAGCTTTCGCAAGACTCGTAAACAATTCCAAGTACAAATATCAAGGAAATAAAAAAAGAATTGCCAAATTTCGATTTGGGGTTTAGTTATCTCTTCCCCCGTGAGCCCAAGGAAACAAAGCAAAAGAAGAACCACATCGCTTTCCCTGCCTCGATGATCGTGAGCTACACGACCTAAAGCGAAGCTAAGAGAACAAAATATGGAACAAAATAGGCAGTAATCGTTTTTCAAGGTAATGTTTGCATTAAGCACTACAATAAAATTTTCACGAACACGTACACCAAACTAAGTTTATATGCTACAGACTGTAAATGCCTTTTCAAGGTAATGTTTGCATTAAGCACTACAATAAAATTTTCACGAACACGTACACCAAACTAAGTTTATATGCTACAGACTGTAAATGCCTCAAATCAAACTTTGCGATGCCGATAGTTGCCGTGTTTTGGCTGTCAAATTAGAGTAAAATCACGGTATTTTCTCTGAGGCCTTCTCAGCTTAAAAATATACTACAACCTGGGTCCGCTGCTTGGGCTATGATTCCTATCCAGCAAAACTTCACAAGGCACGATGAGCGCTTCAACTTCTCAACCTTGTTCTCGGGCTGCCAATTCGGGCAAGTTCACGCCACTTTCAGTAGCGGTCAAGCACAGTGCAATTCATTTCCAGCTTAAATAAACTTCTCATCTTGAAGTTCTTTCCTTACCGATTCGTATATTTTAAGCATTTCTTCTGGTTCTCGCCGAGAGTTCGGTATTTTTCTGCACGATTTCAGAGGAATCAAAGCTTTGATCAACATGACGCTCGCATGAGGCTTGCCAAAAATTTCAACTTGACTTTGACTTTTATAATGCGAGTTCTGATTGGTTCATGTGTTGTCAGTTGCGCGTTATGATTGGCTAGTGGGAAATACGATTGTTCAGAGCGTGTATTAAGAAAATCTATTTCAATCAAGAAGTAAATAAACAAATGTTCCCTTCATTTGTCGAATTACTTTATAGAAATATTTTATAAAAGCATTAGAGGACCTTTTTTTCGTGTTTACATAGCCTCATATAAACACTCGGGGGGTTAATGACATGCAATTAATCCCCATTAAGAAAATATTTTCTAACAGAGACTCAATCCGTAAGGCCAGGGAAGCTTTTTTAATTTCAAAAGGCAGAACAATTGATCCTGAAGGTCTTAACATCCGCGAAGAAACATATTAGTTAATTTTTAGACCTTTTTTCTAGTATTTTATTTTACACTGTCAATCATTTTAGTTTTACGTGTTTCCGGTATATAACTACATAAACACCCCTTCCAATGTAAATTCTCATTGTACCTGAAGAAGGCTGGTTTGGCCAGCCGAAACCATTCTACGTTGTATTGGCCCTTGCTTTTATACTCGCTGTTGACTTTATTACGCCGATCAGATCACCACTTTGATCCAACGTATACCAGCAGGATTATTGTCCACGGTTGCTTGCTCGAACATTTCATTTTTCATTATATTATGCTAATCATTTTCTGAAAATAAAAAATGAGGGTCACCGAGCTCGTTTTTTGAAGTGACGTTTTCGTTGCCGTTGCCGTCGTCGTTGCATTCTGTCCCACGAACTGGCCCCAGTCCCATGGAGAAACTTTCTGAATATTAATGCCCACTATTTTAGCCGTCCCATAATTGCGTATATGATAGTATCTTTTATGCGTTATACCTTTTTTTTTTCCGACAGCGTTTCTTTAATTAGATATACAGTGTATATGTTGTGGTTCAATGTTATCCTTGGTTTAAATTATTTTTCTCCCGTTGTTTTTGGGTATGGTAGTTAACAAATAAAAAAGCCTTAACCATGCTTTGTTCTGTTATAAGGCACGCATGGAAGTGACGAGAGCACAAAAGAAGTAGGAAGAAGCACGAGCCGCAGGCGTGTGCTTTTAACTACTTCTTGAGTGCTCTCGTCACTTCCTTGAGTGCCTTATAACAGAACAAAGCACGGTTAAGGCTTTTTTATTTGTTTTATAATATAGTTTTCCCACATTTGTAGCTAAATTCGTGAGAAAACTGAGCAAGTTTTATTCTAAGCTTGCGCGCGCGGAATGGCGTCAGTGATCGTGCATGTTGCGTCAACACTGTGTCTTGTTGTAAAAATTGTTTTTAACGGGAGGCTAAAACCGTTCAGTTAAAACAAGCAGCACTTGGATTCTATGGTATGACTGTAACATTTTAATCGAGAAGTTTATGTTTTGAATTGTGAAAAATGCCAGATTTGTAATGATTTTGAATCTGCACGCGCAGACAAATGGCGTCATCTGCGTGCTTTGTACCCTCATAAAGGCACGCTCGCTTTCAATGAAAAGATGCGCAAGCTATATTATAAAGTAGGGTAATGTATGGTAATGTATGATAATTAGTTTAAAACAAAGGAAGGCAAATTTTAAACCAAGGATAAAATTGAACCACAACATATACATATCTTAGGATAGAAGCACAGTGAAGCAGTTGAGACTCAAAAGTTTACGAATACATGTTCGTGAGATCATCATTTTATGGCCTCGGGTATCAGGCAAGCTCGCGTTTCTTGCAACACTAATTTCATTTTTTTGTCGCAATATTCGATCTTTTAACTTTTCTAAACAAAATGAACTCTGAACTCAAATTTTATGCTTATTTTAAATATAGGCCCTCCAAGGTTTTCTAGGACTCCCCCTAATCAACTGACTGGCTTTTTGGGCAAAGAAGCAAAACTGCAGTGTGACATCATAGGTCACCCCACCCCTGAGGTTAAATGGAGCAGATCTCCCCAGGCACCCCTTCCTCAGGGCCGAACTGAGGTCACGAAAGGTAACCTTTTTATCAAGAATACGGAAAGCTTTGACGGAGGTTTGTACATATGTACTGTGATGAACAGATATGGAATGATCCTTCATGGAACCTTTCTGAAAGTCAAATCAGTCGGTAAGTGAAATCGTTTAACAGAAGTTTTTGCTTTCTGTGATCATTGTATTAAATAAGCTACACTTCTAGTAGAGCCCTACAATGTTTTGATGGTCAAATGATATTATAACGGCAAAAGTGTGAGTTCCTCTCCTCGATGATCAGTAGATCAGATGAGCGATTATACCTGCAAAGGCTTAGTTTCCAACTTAGAGACAGCAGTGATAAAAGGACGGAATAGGCGAACATAGCTAGATCAGAGAAACAAATAAAAGCAAAAGACATTAAAAAGCTATAAGCAAAATCGAACACAGACGGAAATAGCGGGATTTTAAAGTGCACCTAACCCCAAAATATTTTCCCGCTAATATAAAACTTTTCACCTATTCCAAAAACATGCAGCCTTTATTTCCACTTTTGGACTTTTTATGGGCATCAAAACTTACGACAAACAAAGCACCATTTGGTACCCGACCGAGTCAGAAGGGACATGGGTCATGGGCTCCTGCGTGGGTCTATTCCTGAGTTGACGTCACAAACTAGTTTGCATGAATGTTTTCAAAGACTTAAC
>JAEMWC010000126.1:792500-825000 GCA_016490735.1 Pachyseris speciosa
TACTATCTAATAAGAAATAGTCCCAGCGTCTTTCTATTCCTAACGTTAAAATGAACCTGTCATTTTATTTTGTTAGTCCTCCCCAACTGTGGTGACCCGGGCAGGCCAGACAACGCCATTGTTATCAGCACGAATCACTGGGCAGGAGGGTATGTGTGGTACTACTGTCAGCCCGGATATATCATGCTCGGTCCTGCAATCAGAATGTGTTTGTCCAGCGGCCAATGGAGTGGAAAGCAACCATTATGTAAGCGTTTGCTACTTGATAATTAATTGCTATTATCAAATATATACTAATCATGCAATGCTTTTGAGTGGTATACCATTGAATATTTCACGAGAGACCTGTATTATCTCGGTACAGAAAAATACAAGCGACAAGCGGCAAGTGGTCTATGATGAAATGAATCATACATGAACTGCGCAAAAGAAATCAAATGAAGAATGATCCTCGCAGTTGTGAACGCAATTTATGCAATTGCGAAAAGAAGCCTGGAAAAAAAAAAATTCAGGACTTCAACGGGGTTTTAACCCGTGACCTCGCGATTACCGGTGCGATGCTCTAACCAACTGAGCTATGAAGCCACTGACGTTGGGAGCAGGTCAATTGTGGGTTCATATGTTCCCGTGAAAGAAATGAGTGTGAATGATATATGAAATGAATCATACATGAACTGCGCAAATGAAATCAAATGAAGAATTATCCTCGCAGTTGTGAACGCAATTTATGCAATTGCGAAAGGAAGCCTGAAAAAAATTCAGGACTTCAACGGGGTTTGAACCCGTGACCTCGCGATTACCGGTGCGATGCTCTAACCAACTGAGCTATGAAGCCACAGACTTTCTTTCACGGGAACATATGAACCCACAATTGACCTGCTCCCAACGTCAGTGGCTTCATAGCTCAGTTGGTTAGAGCATCGCACCGGTAATCGCGAGGTCACGGGTTCAAACCCCGTTGAAGTCCTGATTTTTTTTTTTCAGGCTTCTTTTCGCAATTGCATAAATTGCGTTCACAACTGCGAGGATCATTCTTCATTTGATTTCATTTGCGCAGTTCATGTATGATTCATTTCATATATCATTCACACTCATTTCTTTCACGGGAACATATGAACCCACAATTGACCTGCTCCCAACGTCAGTGGCTTCATAGCTCAGTTGGTTAGAGCATCGCACCGGTAATCGCGAGGTCACGGGTTCAAACCCCGTTGAAGTCCTGAATTTATTTTTTTTCAGGCTTCTTTTCGCAATTGCATAAATTACGTTTACAACTGCGAGGATCATTCTTCATTTGATTTCATTTGCGAAGTTCATGTATGATTCATTTCATATATCATTCACACTCATTTCTTTCACGGGAACATATGAACCCACAATTGACCTGCTCCCAACGTCAGTGGCTTCATAGCTCAGTTGGTTAGAGCATCGCACCGGTAATCGCGAGGTCACGGGTTCAAACCCCGTTGAAGTCCTGAATTTTTTTCAGGCTTTCTTTCGCAATTGCATAAATTGCGTTCACAACTGCGAGGATCATTCTTCATTTGATTTCATTTGCGCAGTTCATGTATGATTCATTTCATATATCATTCACACTCATTTCTTTCACGGGAACATGCGAACCCACAATTGACCTGCTCCCAACGTCAGTGGCTTCATAGCTCAGTTGGTTAGAGCATCGCACCGGTAATCGCGAGGTCACGGGTTCAAACCCCGTTGAAGTCCTGAATTTTTTTTTTCAGGCTTCTTTTCGCAATTGCATAAATTGCGTTCACAACTGCGAGGATCATTCTTCATTTGATTGCATTTATTCTTAAATGGCTTTCCATGTTTGATCTAGATCAAACAGTTTCATCTAACATTTTGGGTTACGAACAAATGTTTGATCGTTTAGCCACCCCAACCAACAAAGCGTGCACAGCCGGTAAAAAGCAACCAAATGAACCACATAACGTCGAAATTTCAGCGATAATACGCAAAAAATCGTTAATTGTGGACTCACTCTGTCTAGTGTTTGGTGAAACATTGTTTGCGCGTTTAGCCACCCAACGTTATGTTCGACAACTCCACCCCATCCCGTATCCCCACCCCATCCCGTATCCCCACCCCATCCTATCCCCCCCTCGGGACTAACATTGATAGGTGCATAAGCTTACAGCAGCATTCACTATTGAGAATCTTTCGAGGGATCTGCATTTTTTTAAACTAAAAACTAGCAATGAAAATGTTCTATTACCTGCACTCGACCCAATGTATCAATCCGCACCTTCAAACTTTCAGTTCTGACAAATAGGATCTCTTGTAAAAATTAGAAGGGTCGCTGTTCTCGTGGGTTTTTTTTGTTTGTTTGTTTGTTTGTTTATGTTTTTGTTATTCTGTTCGGCCGCGAGTCTAGGTTCTGTGCCATGCATCAGAAAAAATTATTGGAGTATAACCTTGATTGCGCCATGCTTATCCCTCGGGTATCTTGTTTCCGACCAGTTTTGGTAAGACGATGTATCAGCTCATCAAAATAAACTGAAAACGTGTCTTCATTTTGATCAACTTTTCACACGGCGCCGTTGTTTCAACAGATAACAAACTCGTTTCCTTTGCCTGGAACTCGTTGCAACACGACGATAGGTTTTCGCGCCCTTTTATTGCGTTTACGTCACGTGATCGACAAATTGTCCTTTTATCGGTTTCCTCTTTCACTGAGTTCCTTCGAATTATTTTACTTTTTTGTCCAATTATGTGTCGTAATTTTTTTAATAAAACAGTTATTCTCCTCGGGATCATTTCATATCTAGCGCGCCCTCGTCGAATTCTTGTTAAATAAGATAATAAAAGACTGCATGATGCAATATATCAGCCTGGGGCCGGTTCCTGAAAGGTGTAATAACTCTATTCCAGGGGTAAATCTGCCTTATCCCAGAAGTTATTCCTGGAATAAGGCAGATTTATCCCTGAAATAGACTTATTGCAACTTTCAGGAACCGACCCCTGGATAATTTTATATCCATGCAATGGTATTTTTCAGGTACTGACAAACCAGAGTGCGTTCGTTACACAGCGATTGCTGATAACACGAGATGGCGAGGCTACTATAATCACGACCGCTGGACATGTGACAGACATCTGGCTGAAGGCTGGTACAGGTTTGTGATTGGACAACGCATGAACACAAGATGTGCTGATCACTACTACTGCGGCACATATCGTCCTGGCTGGTTAGACGGACAACATCCGTCAGTCGGAGAGGGGAGGGTCACTAGGCGAGTGTGTTTCGGCCGTTCACCGTACAATTGTTGTGACTATCAAACAAATATTCAGGTTCGCAACTGTGGTTCGTTCTACGTGTACAAGCTGAAACCAACACCACCGGCCTGTAATCTTCGTTATTGTACTGAATAATTATAAGCGAGTATGCAGGACTCTTAGCCACCCTTTTCAATAGCAATAAGCATAACATTTCTGTCTGCAACTGAAATTCAGTGAACTGCAAGTATTATAATCGAGAATTCGTATTCGTTCATTTACAAGACGACAGCCGCAGCAAAATATCCGGCTGATCCTGAACTCTGATAATATCAGTCAGCAAAATGTCTTGCGTACGTAAAACGGAAATTTTCAAAAGAGGAATTACATCCTTCCTGATCTGTAAAGACAGTAATTAATTATATGAATTACGTGAATAAAGAAGCTAAGAGAGCGATTTTTAACTCAGTGATGAAAGTGTGATTTCCCTTTTTCTTGCTTTGTTGTTTTTGTTGTTGCTGTTGTTTTATGCTTTTTTGTTTATTTGTCTTCTTTTTAGCTTTTGCTTTTGTTTTTGTTGCTTTGGGGTTTGTTTGTTTGTTTGTTTGTTTTTGCTTGGCGCAGCAAATACGCCAAACTCATTAAAGGCTGATTGCGTAAAATATCAACATTTCTCAGTCAGGGTTTGGATATGAGTAAAATGTACTGTGGTGCGTAAGTACAGTCACTCACTCGCAGGTAAACGAGAAAAAAATAACCGGCCTCAGGACAAATAAACGCTTCAATGAGAATGATAAATGTGTTTTAAAAAAACACAATAAATAGGAAATCAATATGACTGAACGTATATGAATCCGCCAAATAATGCTTGTGTTACAATGTCCCGGCTTAGTTGATAGAGTTGTATTAGAGATTTTAAAAACAAACAAATGAAACTGCCGAAGGTATATGTCTATTCCTTCTACGTCGTTCCACGCAGCACGAACAATTTTCCACCGCAACACGACTTAATTCTGAGACTCGACATAAACTCCATAATTACGGGGTAGGGAGGTACCCACGAATTCGTGGCTAGGTAGCGTTCGTGTTCAGTCTAACCAGACTGACAGAGAAGGAGAAGGCATCCTGTCTGAAGCACAAAGTAATTGCATATGGAAGTATTACCACTCTCTCCTGAATGGATTACTAGTCCACCACAGCGTACCTACTGTAGCATGATGTTTGGTGTCGATACCAAGAAATGTTAACATAACTATTCGCTACTTATTAGTATAAAGGCTAAATTCCCCAATATAACCTCCAAGTTTGAGATTTCAGTTGATCAGTAGAGCAACTATGTGAAACTTTCTCCCTCCCGGACGATGTGTTCCTTGAACCATATGCATATGTGATAGCCTTTCAATATAAAGTGCTTAATAAAGGCCTGGCCAAACGGATCCAACATGTTGATGCAACATAGTCCAACATTGTTGAATCCAACATGGTGCCCTCGTTTGGCCACCATGTTGCACGATGTTGCATGATGTTGGATGATGTTGGACGAAGGTTGATATCCATCAAACATCGTCTTCAACATCATCCAACATTTCTTTTGTTGTCAGGTGTGAATAACAATGTTGCATTCGTTTGGCCACTGTTTTCAACAATGTTGCACGCGCGCATGCCCACTAAGCTGACTTTGCGGTATCTGTATTCATTGTTTATACTTGCTTCGCGCGTTGCCGCGTGAGTATTCAAGATACAGTATCACGAACGAGCAAAGTTTTCGATCTCTTGACGAAGAGAGCTCTAACACAAGCGACCTCTCTTCAAAAAAAAAAGCGAAAGGGAAAAGGAGTAGCTGAAACTATAGACTAGCGAAAGCGAGAAGATTGTCTTACGCGGAGGTCGAAAGACTTAAGCCTGATTTTCACTAGCTTATGCTTACGCTAGCGTTAAAACCGTTTTCACAGTGAAATATGCGCTCTTTTCTTGAGTCGCTAGTGAAAACTTGGCTTAATGTACAGTTATCGGTCTGGCAACATTTTCTGGGCTAAGGAGCCTTGGTAAATTTTGGTCCCAAACCCTTGAGACCAAGTGTTGAATCCAACATGTTGCATTCGTTTGGCGACCTCGTTCAACACTGTGCAACATCGTCCAACAATGTTGGATTCAACAATGTTGGATGATGTTGCACTCGTTTCGCCGGGCCTTAATATACTCTATACGAATGATAGGCTATTTAAAATAATTTTTATTCCTGACAACTTTTCCACGTTAACGTTTTGTAAAATCGAATTCGATCCATTAACACACCTGTTATACTCATGCCCTCATTCAAGAGTCTTTTGGCAAGAGTTTCAGGTGTATTGGCGTTTGGCTAGACATGACTCTCAGTTTGAAACACATCATAGTGCAGTGGGCCCTTACTGAACTACTTTCTACCTACTGGAAAAATTTACTTGTGGGAATTTAGAAGGAATCAGATTTGTCCTGGTAGGTCCGAATTTAAAAATACTGAGATTAAGTTCGAAACAGAAACCTATTTTGCAAAGAAGTGCTTTAAAAAATAATTTTTAAACGTGAAATGGGAAAGCTGTGTTCTGTGACGTGTTATATATATATAGTTTAAAAGTGCTTTTTGTTAGAAGACCATCTTCTTCTGTGCAAGCTATATATATATTATATATAATATAATATATATAAGCTCTGAGGAGAATCACACATATTCTGCGGTAAGGATCGCTTCACTACGCCCAAGTTGATATATAGCTATTGATTTTATTCTAAATATATCAGTTTGTGGCAGCCTGTAAAAATATTTATAAGTAGCCCGGCATGCTGGTTATAAATAACTGTAATAAGTATACGGAGTGTAAGTTATGTGTAAACGCAATGAAAAAAGTTTGAAAAAAGCACCTAACATAAAACAACCAGCGTCGATTCTTACTCCAGCCGAATGGAATAATGATCCACTACTGGGTTACTCCTCAACATTTTTGCTACATCTTCCTTGTGTTTAATTAGTCGTTAGCCAGTTGGTAAAATGTACGAAAACGACATTGAGGGGTAAATTTACGTGTCCTCCGACCAACACAACGATTATAACGAAGGCATAACATGTTAGCCAGGTGACCACCTCGTCTTCTTTCTTCTCAGCGACTTAAGGAGGCTCGAAACCGCTTTTTTGGCCTTAGGGTGTACTTGTTGAAATCAAAGTTTCCTTTAGAAGACACATTTCGATTTCCTTGACACTACAGCATGTTTTCGATGTATGATCAAATTTTATTTTATCATTGGTTTCCAAGCAACAGCTTTTATCTTAGCGACAGTAACTCTTGGTCGGTCACAAAGCTCCTAATTTGCATGAATTTAGCCGTTCTCGTTGTCTGTGCTTTCAATATTTTACAATTACAGCTAGCTGTGAATTAAAAATGTTTTTGATACCATGATAATTCCTTGAACAGAGAAGAAAAGTGTAAAAGTTTAACCTCTCCTTGCAAAGTTTGAAAAAAAAAATGAGGGAATGAGCAAAACCGGCCTTTCAAAGTTTATTTGCTCTTACAGATTCTTTTCTAATTTGGCCTACAAATTGTGAGACTTGAGTAGTTTACACTCTTAAAGTTTCGGTATGAAGTGTCTGACTGGATTTCGAGATAACTGACCTTCTTCAAAATGAGAAGCCACGTATCAACGTCGCTATGGTAACAGCTGTTGCTTGGAAACCAATGCGAAAATAAACTTTCATCATACATCGAAAAGATGTTGTAGTGTAGTGTTATTTCAGCAGGTACACCCCAAGGCCAAAACAACTTTATCGAGCTTCCTTAAATTATCCGCCGTGCCCAATCGATGAAAATCGATAATCGATATAATTGATAATAATCAATAGCAATTGATCGATTTATATCGGAAATCGATAAAAATCGAAGTTAAGATGATTGTGACTATCTATTTTCATCGATTATTTTCAATTTCTATCGATTTTTGGGGTGGCTTAATGAATTTCAGGTTTCAGCTCACATTAACAGGGAGCTCATTAGGGAGGGGGGCTTAATAGAGAGGGGGGCTTTTTTCAAATCTTAAACACGCTGTTTTCATCTTCAATGAGTTTTTGTACAAAACTCGTACAATTGCAGTGAAACTATATTATTTAATGAAGAGAAGCAAACAGTATTATATGTTTGAGTATATATTTGTTTAAAGACAAACCCACTGGTCCACATGAAAGGGATTTCGTAAGAGGGTATAGGTGGGACCATCTACAAAATCTCGTGTCCTAAAGGGGGTGGGGGGTTGGGGGACTTATTAGAGATGGGGGCTTATAACAAAAACCGACTTCCAAACGGGGGGCTTATTAGAGAGGGGGGTTAATAGAGACGGGGGACTTAAATAAAAACACTGGAAAATACTTTAGCAAGGACCACCGTTGCAAAATAGAAGAGCCGGATCCTGTCATAGATCTAACCAGCTATAAAATTGTAAACTAGAGAACGGTAAAAAACAAGCAAGGCTGGTTACACAGTGTAACCAGCCTTGCTTGTTTTTTACCGTTCTCTGACTTAAATAAATATCATTGATGTATAACAAGAACAGCAAGGGGCCATGAACGGATCCTTGGGGACACCACGACTGATGTTTGCTTTATTCCGTACAGCAGAATTGAACTAAATCCGGGACTAAATATCCTCTTTCTGAGAAAACTCAAAACTCCACGTATCCACGTATCGTGGATCCATCGTATGGAATCGTGGAATCCACGTATCCACTTTCCACGTATCCACGTATCGTATTTTTGTTAATCATTCAGTGTGATCTACTACGGATTCTGAACTTGATACTTTTGGAAATGAGACAGCATTGTTCTCAATTGATGTATTTAACCAATCATGTCATCTGTGGCGTGAGAATCCATATCAGTTGCCCGCAACACAGAACTGTTGTAAATATGGCCGCCAATCGGATTTCCGTTAACTTTTCCAATGTCTTGACAGTTTTTCATTTGATTTTTACGATCCTTGCACTTGCAATTCTTTCCTACAAAGTTTATTATCTGGAAAATGAAATTTCCTTCATTCGAAAGCAAATATCAATTGGAAAACCGAGGGATGACCCGAGTGCGATTCAGACAACACCGTTGTCTACAGCACCAAACAGTGAACAGCACATAATCGAGCGAAATCGCCGACTCAGTCAGCAGAAATCTGAGGCAATTTCAACAGACAAGCTACGGGAAAAGTGTTTGGAGAAGATGTTAAGCAATATCCAGGTATGCCTATATTCTCAGTGATTTTCAGGGGTCTGGTAATGTTCATAGCATATTCGTATGGCCGTCGCATTTCTTGTGCGGGATCGTCTATCCCGCGAGTACGTAGTGTCTTTCTAGTAAGTTATGTAGCGTGGATCTAGCGAGCGTCCGCGCAAAAGATTTGAAAACAAGCGTACAACTGTTCATATTCTGCGACGCGTCAGTCTTCTATATATTATTTGATAGGGTTGAAAAAATGATCCTTCGAACAAACAAATTCGCATCATTTGATGTTTGATGTAGTAATAAAACGATAATTTCAACAGGCAGATTCGGACCATTTGCGTTCGGTAAAAATAAATAAATTGATTTTTCACTTCTTAATTCGAAGCAGTGGGCCGGTGTTAATATAGATATTCGCGCATTTTACAGGATAACCGCACAGCACAATAATAATAATAATAATAATAATAATAATAATAATAATAATATTTATTTATTTATTTATTTATTTATTTATATGGCGCAAATTCAATTATACAATTTTCAAATGCGCCTCACATATATGAAATCAAATCAACTCTAAATAAGTCAAATCAAATCAAATCAAATGTTGGTTTTTGTGGAGAGGGGAAAACCGGAGTACCCGGAGAAAAACCTCTCGGACCAGAGTAGAGAACCAACAAACTCAACCCACTTATGACCCCGAGTCCGGGAGCCCGGCACAATTAGGGACCTTAAGCAACGAGGACGGCAACGGCAACGAGAACGTCACAAAACAATAGACTTTATGAGTAAAAACAATTGCTGTGCACGTGCGCTTTGCTTTTTGGTCCATTTCTTTGCCGTCCTCTGCATAAACATATGTTTTCTTGAGAACGTGAGCGCATGACGGCAAATGTTTCTTTCTTTTTCCCTACTTTGACGTCGTTCATAGTAATTTTGTTCCTGGACATTTCGCCAGCATTTTTTAAGTTAAACAAGTTGAAATAATCGTGAAAGAGTTACAGTAACGAGAAGCTATATTTTGGAATGACGTTTTCGTTGCCGTCGCCGTCGTCGTTGCTTAAGGTCCCTAATTTCCAAAAAGGACGAACGTGAAGGATTCTTTAGTTATTAGTGGCATTGACTGCCAAGTCTAGATTCACCTAGGGAGGAGAGGTTAATACTGCTACAGATTGGTTGATAGTGGAGATAATCTAGCCCAGATTGCGGATACAAAGTGAACTGTTAACGGATTTGTAAATACTCAGAGGATTGTGGTTTAATCTATGTTTTTATTTCTTTATTTTTTTTTTGTTTTGCTCGGATTTTGGATTTTGCTTGCAATAAAGTTCGGATTGTGGACCATATATACAACAGATATATAGTAAGGCGGGGGCACACCTGAACTTCCCTCGTTTTTTCGTCGCTTAACATGGATTTAACGTTAATATCTCGTTCGCGTTTTAAGTAATCCAAAATCCCCATGCTCACTTCACTGTTGTGGGATATCAGTTGTGAATTTTTTGTGGTTTGGGGATATATTTGAGAAGAGATCATTTTTCTTAAAGGATTAGTTAAATTTAGGGAAATAGGAAATATTGAAGATTTAGTGAATGTTTAAAATTTGAATTTGAAGTTGGAAATTAGTAGATGGAAACCAGATAGTGCCCCACCGACCTGGAGTAATATTGTGGGGGTGTCAATTGTCTGGCGGTGTTTCAAAACATCTCATTTCAATCCCTTCTTAAAACTCCTTCATATTTCTCTCAAATTCACGTATACCCCACCTTAATGTACTGTGTTTATGGTCACTTTTGCAGGTCGCTCACCACACATTTAACGGAACTGGGAAGCTTATCTGCATGACAGGTTTGTATAATTCAATGATATCAACTTCATCTCGTGTTCCAAAATAGATACTATTACTCATTCGCTTTTATCTCTTTAACACTTTATCCTGTTCAGTCTGCATACTGGTGGAACGAGCGCAAGCCAAGAAAACCGTATATCTAGCGGTGGAAAGGTTTTTACTACAAGATTTTTCCATGAACTTTTTCCGTTCAACGTTTAATTTCGATCAGACCATCTGTTATCTTGTAGTCCTATGAATCGTTCTATGATTAGCGAAAACCTTAACATTTGAGACAGGATTACTAACTTCGGGTCAAGCAAGGAACATTTGATTTTTACTCTGACAGGTGCCCAAGGTCCGCCAGGAGAACCAGGCCCTCGCGGTCAACAAGGAGTACCAGGTCCCCGCGGTCATCGTGGTCGTCCGGGTTCGGACGGAAAAATTGGGCTACCTGGAAGAAAGGGAGCAAGAGGGTCTCCGGGGAAGGATGTAAATGTAACCATCATTGAGAGTCTTGTCAAGCAAATCAAGGCTGACACTCAACAAGAGATCACGAAGTTTGGTGAGTGAAATTTTCGCTAAGGTTTCCAGCACACACCATACGTGATTTTTATCACGTATCATTTTGAAATTAGACGCTCCTCCTGCATGAATGGACAAGAAAACTATGTTTATGAGAGTTTGATGCATGGAAAAGCGACCTGTGTAGTATACAATGCACACAGTCAGTACACATTGATTTTAAACAGTAGATCTCTTAAATGGCGACAAAATAAAAAAGGTTGAAAACCACAGTGAGGTGCATGTTAATATGCGTAAGATGTCCTATTGCGTAAGAATACCTACATGAAAATTTCCTTTGAGAATCCCCTCTTTGGTACTCTCCGAACGAGTGCCTTATTGAGTTTGTTTCTTTGTTTTGACTCAAATTTATGTCAGGTTATATATAGAAGACAAACTTTATCATGTTTCTTTCTAGTATTTGTTTGTTTCTATATTTCACTAATAGCTCCTCCTCGATTCACAAGTAAACCTCCATCACAAATTTCCATCGAAGAAGGCGGGAACTTGTCACTCAACGCGTCTGCATCCGGATATCCAACACCAAAGATCACTTGGTCTGTACAGAGGAAAACCGACCACAGAGATAAAAGCCGATACAAGCTTACCGCTGACGAGTTTGAGATGAGGGAGGTCCGCTTTGAGGATCAGGGAATAATTACGTGTCGCGCTGAAAATGTGTTTGGTGTTCAGGAGACAAAAGTTGAACTTACTGTGTTTGGTGAGTTCACTTCTGCTTAGGTTAATGAGATCGAGGTCAATTCAAAATAAATTGCCGGTTTTGGTCTCCTTTGACAATATTTGCCTCAAAAGGCTTGAGGTAATTCCCTTGTAATAACAGTTGACGTACATTTTTCAGGGCCGTAGCGGGTATGATTTTCCACCTTAAATGTTTGCTATGGTAACCTTATATGGCAAAAGAGCAGTTTCCGAATAACTCAAGACTTCTAAAACGAGATTTTAACCTATCTGGTGATCAACTGAAAAAGGGGTTTACCCTGCCTCACACAGTAGCCACTGAACCATACATTAAAGCTTTCCAGTACAAGGTTCTTAATTCCATATTGTACACTAATACCAAACTCTATAAGATAGGCTACACTGATCATGATAAATGTTCTTTCTGTAAATCAGAACCAGAAACTTTATCTCATCTTCTCTTCCAATCTGTGCACCCACAAACGTTTTGGAACTGAACGTCGAATTCTATTATTACCTCCTAACAAAGAATTCGTGCACCTTACTTTACACGATGTATTGACAGGAATAATAAACTTCAAATGTCCCTTACTCAATTATTTGTTGTTAATTGCCAAAGTGTATTTGTGGGATCAAGTAGAAGGACTGAAACACTTCCAAATATAACTGGTTTCAAGCTGAAGGTTAAAATTAAATATGAGACAGAAAAATATATTAGCATTAAAAACAACACAATAGATAAATTTAATAGCAAATGGGCGTTGGCATCGGGCTCTAGCTGTCATTTAACAAGGCATGTGTACTTGTACATGTGTACTTGTAGGTAAAGAGTAAGTAATAAGTTTGTGTATGTTAGTGTATTCTGTATTTATAAAGGTCTTTTATATACTATTTTCTATGTGTGTAAGTAAGTGATCTGTTAGTCTTTGTAATTGTCAGAACAGTTTTGTAAAGTTCATAATAAAAAAAAAACAATTTTGAGCCACCTTAAAGATGTTATGTATCTCATTTTTCGACATGAAAAGCAACAGAACAATTCGAAATATAGACGTATACATTTCAAAGAAGTACAGTATCAAGCATTAGTATATACTACACAAGTGAATAGAGCTTTTCGCGCGCTCTGATTGGTTAACTCGGAGGTGATTAGCAAGTACTATTCACCTCCGAGCAGCCAGAGTGCGAGATTTTACAATTTCCGACCGCTTGTCGGTATATTGTCACACATAAAGTAATGTATTGGTCCGCTAATTATTCAGCTTGTGTGGTATATACATGTACTAAAACAATTATTCACCTCAGTGTCGGTGAAAGTGGTGGATATTTACCTCGCCGCTTCGCGGCTCGGTAGATATCCACCACTATTCACCTCCACTTCGGTGAATAATTGTTAATTATTGACCGTAAACCTCTGTTAAGTGCATGTTTGTGAGATCACGATTTTATCAGTCCTGGAGCAACAGGCAAGCTCCCGTTTCTTGCAAGAACATATTTCTCTCTCTTAGAACTCTTCTAACTGAATCTCTAAACACAGAGAAGATAATTACTAAACTAAAATTGTGTGCTTGTTCAAAATACAGGTCCTCCAAGGTTTCCCAGGCCTCCTCCTGATCAACGGACTGGCTTTTTGGGCAAAGAGACAACATTACAGTGTGACGTCATAGGTCACCCCAGCCCTGAAATTAAATGGGCCAGATCTCCCCAGGCACCCCTCCCACAGGGACGCACTGAGGTGACGAAACAAAGCCTTTTTATTAAGGACATGAAACGTGGTGATGGAGGTTTGTACATATGTACTGTGATGAACAGATATGGAATGATCGTTCATGGAACGTTTCTGAAAGTCAAGGCAGTTGGTAAGCAAATATTGTTTAACAGAAAATACCCCATAACTGCAGATGAGTTGTTTATTTGCTATTTACCAGAGCCGGGTTATTTGAAAACTGATTAACGTTAATCCCGGCAAGAGCAAAAGTTAACTTAAGTTTCATCTCGCTCGTTGAGAGTGTTCTTAATTAGAAGCAAATTTTACTCTCAAGGTAAAATAAAAATCATGTCAAAACTTAAGAGCAGAAGTATTTTGCGAATATCTTTATGAACATTAAATAGCTTCAAATCACAATTCACGCTAGTGAAAACGTGCCTCGGAACAACTGCACCATGGAGTTTAATTTTTAGTTACTCTTACTTAGTCCCGGGCAAACGTGTGTGCGAAACAGAGAGGGATGGAGTAAGTGAAGACAAGGCGAAACATATATGCGCAAAAGAAAGCTATATAAGCAAACTAGAACACAAAAGGAAACGTTAGGGTTTTAAAACACTAACACTTGCGTTTATTATATACTCAGAGCCACCTGTCTTCTCACTAAGACCGCCAACAACAATCACTGTACCTAAAACTGGTTCCTCGGTTCGAGTCAACTGTTCCGCCAAAGGGTCGCCCTTACCTGAGGTCACGTGGTACAAGAAAGACATAAGCATGCAAGTTATCAAGTACGTCACAAAAGAGGAGCTGACCAGCGAGCTGGTGATTGGTCAATTTCAGCCCTCGGACCAGGCCACTTACACGTGCGTTGCTCGTAATGTGTACAACAACACAGTGGAGACAAGTTCGAAGATAGGTGAGGCACTGAATCTTTTTTCAGATGCAAGAGGCATTTCTTCACTGACTCATGAAATCACTCCGATCCTTCTTAGAATTAATTTCTACGGTAGGAAGGATATTTCGTGAATTTCCAAGTCACTTACCTGCAGCTTGATAGCAGTTCTTGATCGATTAAGGCCACTTTTGGATACATATAACACACGATCCAATAAAAACGCAAAATTCACCCCGAAGTTCATTGTCATCTTTGACTTGACCTGAATGGAGCGGGAAGGAATCACTGGCGCAAGCGTCCCGAGCTTGTCACATTCCTGTAATCATATTCGTTCATAGAAACCTGTAAACACTCTTTGATGTTTACAGGAAAGGAATTAACTGTAACAATGTTGTGACTGAAGGAGTTACCTTGTTTAAATATCAATTGCAAGACTATTATTATTAACAATTGTTCAGCGAAGAAGAGGTGAATAGTGCTTCCTATTCACCTCCGAGCTAACTGGTATATACTAATTACTATTATTATTATTATTATTATTATTATTATTATTATTGTTGTTCTTGTTGTTGTTGTTCTTGTTCTTGTTTTACAATCCCATCTAATGACAAATCGTTTCACAGCTACTTTGCATTCCAGGTTCAAATGACCTGTTATTTTATTTTATTAGTCCTTCCCAACTGTGGTGACCCGGGCAGGCCAGACAACGCCATTGTTATCAGCACGTATCACTGGGCAGGAGGGTATGTGTGGTACTACTGTCAGCCCGGATATATCATGCTTGGTCCTGCAATCAGAATGTGTTTGTCCAGCGGACAATGGAGTGGAGAACTACCATCATGTAAGCGTTTGCTACTTGATAAATTCTATCCCATGAAAATTACTATTATCAACTTCCGTGAAAATTATGAACCAATGATTTTCAGATCGGAATCAAAAATTTCTTATGCTATCAGGACACAACTACAACACAAAAATACATCGCTTGAATTACAACTGCTTTCACGGCTGAGAGCAGCATTATTTTCAAGATGCTTGGCCGCAGATTTGCCTACTGAGGTCCGCTTGTGATCTGACAATTGTAAAGCAAATTTATGCGTTCCCCTTGATAGTAAATACTCAGACTTACTGAGGATCTCAAGACCGAAACTCTTGCAAATACTCTCACGATTTCGTTCCGCGCCTGTTCTCGACAGTCTCTAATTCGGAAATGAACGGACTTTCGTCTCCGGGAAAGTCACACGCCTTGGTGTCATCTTCGACAAGCATAATATATAGATTTAGCCAAGCCTAAAAGTTATAGCGGAGCTCCGGTGGCCCGGAGGGCCGCCAAGCGTAGCATCATACCTATAGAAACCCGTCAACTGCTTTTCTCATGGTAAAAATGGATAGCGGTATTGCTCGTGGGTGCGCACGACGAAGACCACGACGACGTTGCCCAATAATTAATAATATCCTAATAATAATCATAATAATCCAACATGGCGGACATACTCCAGCTGATGAGGTGCTGATCAGCCAGTTTACAGCGTACATCTTTGATATAGGGCATCCATGTCATGGCCAATTGACAGCTGTCAAAACAAGGTTTCTGCTGACCACTATCACGTGACCATATCGCGGGCTCAAGTTTTGAGCTCATCGAGGTCAGCTGTTTTTTTTTTAAGTTGACCGCTGACCATGTAATGGTTTTCAATTGGATCGCAGGCTCAAGTCAGGTTAACTTAACCAAAACGAGAGACCCAAGCCAAACCGAGGCTTCATTTTTCGCGCGCTTTCTGCGGCTCGAGATTTCACATTCAGTTGGTTTCTTCATTTTAAGCAAAACAACTTTTTGAGCAAAACAACTTCATCTCCTTCGAAGTTCTGTCTTTTAATTCGCATAAAAGGCATAAAAATCAAGAACTACTTAAAAGATACTCCGGAAGGGGAAATTTCAACTGATAAAATGGAAGAGGAAAAGATTTTTCTTAGGAAATTCTTAAATTTTGGATCCACTTGTATGGCGCCCGGATTGTGTGGTTGAAAAACAAAATGAATTAACGCTTCAAGGGCTTGCTCACTTTACCGCGGCATCTTGCAGCTCACCAAGAAAATTCACTTAACAATTCACCGGCATTAATGGGAGGAACGAGTAGCTCAAACTTGGTGGAAGAAGTTCTTTCGTTGGACAAACCGTTTGCTATTTTTGTAGATGCGTGTTTTTACTAAAGTGAATCGATGCGTATTTTCAAGTGGTTGAAAGCTCGACAACACAGGTAACTTAAATGAATTGAAGCTTAGCATTTGGTTTAGCCTGTCGTTATTACTTTTGTTCAGGAAGGAAACTTGTATTTTTGTCTCGACTGGATATAAATAACAATCTACTCGTTTTGGGCACAAAGAAGTGGCTAGTCGAATTGTTTGTTTGTTGTAAGTTTTGCTTCGAAGCGAACGAGTGTTTTTCCTCCGCTAGGCTGACTGTACATGTTTTTCGACGTCTGTATTTCTATAGTGTTAAGAACTGAAAGAAACGTTTGCCCTTATGTTATTAACACGTAATCGCAATGAGTCCTCGTAAAGTATCGCTTATGTTTTGCGCAACGAGGGCAATTTCAGCAAATTTCTGAAAACACAAGTGATATTAATCCTTAATTTTACTCGGTTCATATGCATGCGATTAACTATCCAAACTATCAGGATTGTTTTCCTTTTTCTCTTTTCTAAGACATTTAAGCTTATGTCTAAGCTTAACTTACTACGAAATATGTTTGTTAAGCCCCGGCTAAGAGATCAAACACATCATCCAACATCGTGTTTCTCACACATAACCTTTGGTGGCTAAACGCATAACAATGTTCGACTAAACACCGGACCAAGTAAGTCTAAAACATGATTTTTGCGTATTATCGCTGAAATTTTCGACGATATGGAGTTCATTTGGTTGCTTTTTACCGTTTCTGCAAGATTTGTTTGTTACGGTGGCTAAAAGATCAAAAATTTGTTCGTAATACCAAATTTTGGATGAACATGTTTTTTTACGAAAAAACGCAAGCGTCGACTGTATTGTTTTCTTGTAATGTTTTGAGGTTTTTGAACCGCAGTCAATTATTGTTGACTGCTCTAAACATAAAATATTGGCGCAAAGAAAGCCATGCAGTGTTGCTAAATACCGCTCGCTTGACGCTCGTGTTTATCTTCCAACCGTTTTCGTTTCTTTCCGTCTTCGTTGTTGCCGTTGTCGTGGCTTTTCGAAGACACGGATAACATACTTGATGATGCTTCAATTTATTTTGTTTATCGTAGAAGAGAACTGGGGTACTTGTAATGACTGTGAAACGAGTCAGAAAGTAGGTGCTCCGTGGGACCAAGTTCCGCCATCTTTGAATTCTGAGGTATTATTAGCCAGAATTTATCCTTGAGCTTGATTCAGCCTCAAATCATTTTTTATTTTGTTGTTTTTCTTTTTTCCAGTGAATTTTATAGGGGATCAGTAAGGGGTATCAGTAAGGGATCAGAAGGGGATTAGCGAGGGATGAGTAAACGGGGGATCAGTGTTTTGTCGAAGCCCTGTTGGACGAGCATGTTTGACCGTTTAGCCACATCTCTCAACATTGTATTTAAATGGCTTTCCATGTTCGATCGAGATCAAATATTTTCATCCAACATTTCGCGTTATGAACAAATGTTTGATCATTTAGCCACCCCAACCAACAAACTGTGAATAGCGGGTAAAAAGCAACCAAATGAACCAAACAACGTCGAAATTTCAACGATAATATTTATACATTCTGTGGACTCACTCTGTCTGGTGTTTGGTCAAACGTTTGTTTGTGCGCTCAGCCACCCAACGTTATGTTTGACAAAGACGATGTTGGATGAAAATATTTGATCGTTTATCCGGGGCTTTAATCCTTTTTTTACGAGGACTCATCAATTGCGATTACGTGTTAATAAGATAAGGGCAATCGTTTCTTAACGCTGTTGAGGCACAAACATCGAAAAACAGTCAGGCAAGCAGAGTAAAACACTCGTTCGCTCGCAAGCACAACAACAAAACTGACAAACAATTCAACTAGTTCTTTGCGTACAAAAAAGAGTAGAGATGGTGGTTATTTATGTCTAGTCGAAATAAAAATTCAAGTTTCATTCCTGAACAAAAGTAACAACGATTAAACCAAGTGTTAAGCTTCAATTTATTTCATTTACCTGTGTTGTAGGGGTTCTTGAAAATGTGTATCCACTTAAGTAAAAACACGAATCACCAAAAATAGCAAGCGGTTTGTCCAAAGGAAGAACTTCTTCAACTAAGTTTGAGCTACTCGTTCCTCCCACTACTGCCGGTGAACTGTAAACTGACCTTTCTTGGTGAGCTGCAAGATGTCGCAGTAAAGTGAGAGCCCTTAAAGCGTTGAATCATTTTGTTTTTCAACCACACAATCCAAGCGCCATGCAAGTGGATCCAAGTGTTAAGCTTTTCCTGAGAAAAAATGTTTGCTCTCCCTTTTTATCACTTGAAAATTCGCCTTCCGGAGTATCTTTAGTTCCTTATTTTTATGCCTTTTACGTGAAGAACTTGGAAAGAAGATGAAGTTGATATGGGCAAAGTGAAGAAACCAACTTAACGTGAAATTTCGAGCCGCAGAAAACGCCCGAAAAATTAAACCTCGTTTTGATTTGGGTGTCCCACACCTGGCTTGAGCCTGCGATCCAATCAAAAACCAGTACAAGGTCAGCGGTCAACTTAAAAAAACCCAGCTGACCTCGATGAGCTTTAAACATGAGCCCGCGATATGGTCACGTGATATTGGTCAGCGGATGGCTTGTTTTGACAGGTGTCAATTGACCATAACATGGATGTCCGAGGATGTCCAATATCAAAGATGTACGCTGTAAACTAGGTGGTCAACTGAAGTATGGCCGTCATGTTGGATTATTATATTATTATTATTATTATTATTATTATTATTATTATTATTATTATTATTATTATTATTAGGATACAATTAATGGGACATTTTACATCCCATACATACGGTCGTACGGTCGTACGGTGACCAAAACCAAATGGGTTACCATATTTTCTTAACCATGGTGCTCCGCTTAGCGGCCCTTCGGGCCGCCGGAGTTGCGCTATGACCTTTGTTGACCAAGTAAATTCAGTTTATAACTCTTACGGTCTTAAGTATCTTAATGGGAATTCTGCATCCAAGCTTGTACACTGTACATGCATTTATAACTTCGCTGTTGGATTGTTTCTTCCGTCTTTATTTTGGACTGCCTTAGTATAAAGTTAAGAAACTGTAATTAATTCAGAACACTGGTGCTCGTTTTGTTACTGGTGTGAAGAAACATAAGTGCATTACTCCAACACTGGTACACTGGCTGCTAGCCTGCGTCGCAGACGTAACAAAACCCCGGTTAGTAACGTCTGCGAAGCAGCGCCAAATTCCTTGTTCTGTACCAGAATTTGAGTACGCGTTATGATTGGCTCGTTAACAAAACCCTATTGTTGACGAGCCAATCATAACGCGTACTCAAATTCTGGTACAGAACAAGGAATTTGGCGCTGCTTCGCAGACGTTACTAACCGGGGTTTTGTTACGTCTGCGACGCAGGCTAACTGGCTGCCGGTCTTGTATATCGTATCGTGGTTAAGGATCTTCTTTTTGTCTACAAAGCTCTCAGTGGTCTCTGTCCTCGGGGGCAGATCTCATGCTCCATCGGAAATCGATAAAGACTTAACACTCTCATCACTTGCTGACACAACCGATGTCTAAACCTAAAAACTATAGGGACAGCACCTTTGCTGTGTACGTCCCGAGGATTTGGAACACACTTCCTTACATATATACATAACTGATTCTAGAACATTTAGATTATTTAAGAGGAAACTTAAAACTTTTGTTTTTGAGAAATTTATTATGAGTAATTCTTTCATTTATTGGATTTGATTTAATTTTATTTTATTCTTTCTCCTTATGTCTCGGTGTTGTTTATATTTTATTTCACATGGCAAATTTCCTTTCCCATTACGTGAGAATAGGCAAATGATGATTGTACCACAAAATAACGAAGGCCTGATAACAAATTAAAATACAGACACATAACACTATAGCCAGGATGATTTCAAGTTAAATCGTATTTTTTCAGGTACTGACAAACCAGAGTGCGTTCGTTACACAGCGATCGCTGATTACACGAGATGGCGAGGCTACTATAATAACGAGCGCCATTTATGTGACAGGACTCTGGCTGAAGGCTGGTACAGGTTTGCCATCGGGCAACACATGAACACAAAATGTGGCAATTTAAACTACTGTAGCACAAGTCATCCTGGCTGGTTAAACGGACAACATCCGTCAGTCGAGGAGAGGAGGGTCACTAGGCGAGTGTGCTTCGGCCAGTCATCGTCAAATTGTTGTCACTATCCAACAAATATTCAGGTTCTCAACTGTGGTTCGTTCTACGTGTACAAACTGAAACCAACACCATACTGTAATCTTCGCTATTGTACTGAATATTAATCATAACAACTCGCAAGGTCTTAACCACCTTTTTTTTTCGGAACCAGAAACAGTGGAACAAGTAACAAAACTCTATCGACACTGCTGGAAAGAATACCTTGAAATTAGTAGAACAGCCACTTTTGGGAGACGTATCTGTTAAAATAGCAAAGTTATAACTTCGTTAAGTCGGAAAAGTTTACAGACGTTTTTTTTTTTTTTTGTTTGTTTGTTTTTTTTTTATGGGGGCCACAAACCTGCATAAACTTGTGAGATTTTCCGAATTTGTGTAACCAAATTTTCACTATTTTGCAAGATGTGATTCTCAAACTTGGCCTTCTTACTAGCTCTGGTAGTGTCGATCGAGAATTCGTATAGTCGCTCATTTATTATCGGAAGTTAATATAAATCGACTAGCGTTCTATCACCAATGCCGTTCTATGATTGGCTACGCTACTCGCTATCTATTCTGTCGGTGACAGATAGTCTCTAGCGGTGGTCAACAAAATGGCGGCTGCTTCTTCGCGTTTTCCAAGTGTCTTTGAGGAGGATTTAGACAATTTACTAGTTTAGTTTTGAACGACACAGCTGACGACACGGAGATCTATGATGATTCGGGCTGCACCCTCATCAGCTATCACACGATAGAAATCGAGAGCGAATAATCTAATCGTTAAATAGCCGTCTGCAAACTGCCCAAATTCAAGAATGGAAATTGTGTAAAAATATTACTATTCCCAAACGTTGATAATATAATTTAGGAATTAAATTTTCTTGCGTACGTTCAAGGAAATAAGATTTTCCCTTGACTGAAAAGAAAAGCTTTCTTGTACATTATTGTGTTCAGTCATTTTAGTAAAAATATTACTGATTTTGCCTGTTACTTGTCATTTTGATGTCAGACACTGTGTAAATGAATTATGATCTTTGTTGCTAACAACACTGGAACATTTCGTGTCAATTCAAGTGAAAGGGTAAAGATTTAGAGGGGGGGGAGTAATTGGAAAAGGCCTTGGAGAGCTCTACGTCGTAACAAAAAGTAAGGGGGGTGGTCAGTCTCGAAATAGCCCATTTTACAGTTGTATGCTCAGTGACCTGGCCTTTGAGTGGAAGCGAGGCTGGAGGTGACCTTGTTTTGATACAAACCTCTTTGTCTTTCTTATGCAAATGTGGACTAGTTAGCTTAAGAAAAACATGATTAGCATGAGAAAAGCAGTGAGGTCTGTATTAAAACAAGGTCACTGCCAGCCTCGCTTCCACTCAAAGGCCAGGTCACTGAGCACACAACTGTAAAATGGGCTATTAACACCTTGCGTTTTTATGGTATGATCCAGATCAGGATCAATGATGGATTCCTCGGTTCCTTTGATGCACCATGATCCGAGTGATCTTGGGTCATTGATCCTGATCTGGATCATCCCAAAAAACGCACCCTTATATTTAAGCTGCCATGCCAATTAATTTACTAAAAATTGTTGATAAAACTGGGAAGGCTTTCAAGTTATGTGATAACGAGGTATGCTATACACAGTCAAGACCATTTTGTTATTCAGTGCTTTTTTTTTTTCTAATAGTAGAACGATTTACTCTGAATCGATCTTCCACCATCCCAGTACGTAAATTGTTTGATGTATAACTGGTTTGCAATTGATGATTTATAGCCCCTTCAGTCCATTGTAGTCTCTTGTTCGTGTGGAAGCAAATGATAACAAGAAGGTACAATTAGCCTAAACTCGGGCCTGCAAAAAGACGGTACTTAGCGCTAAACAAAAGAAAAGACACGCGAAAAAAAAAACGCGAGAGGTGTCACTAGCAGCAGTCGAATCCGGGTCACTACTACACCACTACACCACGGACGTTCAGCATAGCCTTGTAGGTTAAAATAGTGTATTTATCCCAAAACCTGTTGGACACGTGCGCTGGACACGAAGACGAAAAATAATGAAATATCAAACAAAACAAACAACGGTAAGAAAAAGAGAAACAAAAACAAACAAACAAAATGCAGAAATTGCTGCATCAGGGACTCAAACCTAGAGCTATCAGCATCATAGGCAGTAACAATGACCGTTACTCCAAAAAACTCAGAATAACTAATGAGGAGAAAATAGTTTATTTTCCCAAATTGTTTAAAAGGAAACGCTTATCGAACGGTTTAGCTAGGATTCGAGATACGGTCACAGAAACCTCCAAAATTACTCATCGAAGCATCTCTTGCGAAACAAAACAATAAAAAAAGAACCGAATTGAGCTTTCAAAACATTTTTCAACCTTCTGTGCAGTGTTGCATCAGGCCACTCACGTCACGTGCGGCGCAACACGTTCAGCTGACTCTCCTTCTGTTAACCACTTCTGTGCAGTGGCGCGTGTTGGACACGTGCGCGGACCAAATCGTTACACGAAGAAGAAAAATAATAAAACTAAAAATAAAAGAAAAGAAAATATAACAGAACCGAATCCTACCTAGGCGCCTTTGGCCCGAGTAAATAGGTAGTTAACATGTTTGCAACGAGTCAAAAGTTTTCGGCCTTCCACCTAATACGATAGCCAGTAGAAACCCCCAATCCCCTCTTCACTAATAGACTGAGGCGTGGAGCCGTGGACGATAATCCTGCACGATAATCCTATACGTTGGATCAAACTGGTAATTTAATCGGCGTAATACAGAAAAAAAGGATATAAAAGCAGAGACCGATACAACGCAGAATGGTTTCAGATTCTGTGTAATATATTTAAATTTCGGCTGCCTAAATCAGTCTTCTTCAGGTACGATGAAAATTTACATGGGTGCTTATGTAGCAATATTTGTGTACTTACCAAAAATACGTTAAAATAAATTGATTCACAGCTTAAAATAAAATGAAAATGATAATATCACAACTTAACTAGTATGTTTCGTCGAGGTTATTGAGACCATACAGAATTGTCGTTGAGGAGAGGGACCTGATTGGACATTTTCCTGTGATCATCGCTCGGCTTTGAGTCCCATTGCCGACATGTCGATAGGGCCGGTGTGGTCAGGTATTGTTTGTCATCGCAGTGTAGTACAAAGCGCCCCTTTTGGTTGCAGAGCCACCTTCACTTGAGTGCCAATCACCTTAACCTGCGACCAGAGGCTTGGGGAGGGGGAATGGGGCGGCGGAGGTCATAATTATTTGGTTTGACTGTTGTCAAGAAACCAACTGTTCACTCCTATATTTAATTCCATTTTAAGATCAACAAAAAAAGTCCTAAATTGGGTTACATCGGCTCTTCTACATACACGAGTGACATACATAAATTCTTTTATAGAATCGATACTGAACATTAATTACAAAAACATTAATAAACTGGCATATAACAATAATAAAAAAAAACATCCAAATTTCTTTAAGCTATTTTTCTCTTTTCTTTCTTTATTTTTATTTAATCCAATTCAAAGTGGTCTATAACCGATTCTGAACTAATGAAAGAGCATTGTTCTCAGCTGATGCGTCTGAACAACATCATGTCATCTGTGGCGTGAGAAAGAAGCCATTCTTGAGTTTCATTCCAAAAGGTCATGCTGGCAGATTTCAGCTCCACGCAACACAGAACTGAACGGTAAACATGGCCGCGAATCGGATTTCCATTAACTTTTCCACTGTCTTGTTAGTTTTTCATTTGATTTTTACGATCCTTGCACTTGCAATTCTTTCCTACAAAGTTTATTATCTGGAAAGTGAAATGTCCTTCATTCGAAAGGAAATATCAATTGGAAAACCGAAGGATGACCCGAGCTCGATTCAGACAACACCGTTGTCTACAGCACCAAACAGTAAACAGCACATAATCGAGCGAAATCGCCGACTCAGTCAAAAGAAATCTGAGGCAATTTCAACAGAAAATCTACGAGAAAATTGTTTGGAGAAGATGTTAAGCAATATCCAGGTATGTATTTCGATATGTGATTTTTAGGGCATACTCATATAGCCGTCGCACGTTCTTGTGCGACAGAGTGTAGACCGCAGGTACTCTCTTTCTTCTCCTTGTTTCCGCAGCGTGGAACTAGCGAACGTTCGCGCGAGTAATTTGACAACAGATGTAGGACTATTCGATGTCTGCAAAGCACCACTCTTTTATTATTGTTTCTTATAGTTTCAGTTTGGCAGGAAGGATTTTACGCCAAAAACAATTATCAAAAGTGAAGAACGTGAAGGACTCTTTAGCTCTCAGTGGCCTTCTGCCAAGTTTATGTTTACAGAGGGAGGGGAGGGAGGGTTGGTGAATGGGTCTAAAGCTAGGTTAATTTTATAAATCATCTCATAGACGGATTTCGGATTCAAAGTGAAATCTTAACGGGTTTACAGATCCTCAGCGGATTGCAGTTTTATCTATTTTGGGGACTCGGAGATTGGATTGTCCTAGTATATTGAAGTGTTTTTTATTTATTTATTTATTTTTTTATTTTTTTTTTTCAGGTCGCTTACAACGCAGTTAACGGAACTGGGACGCTTATCTGCATGAGAGGTTTATATTCAATGATATTAACTTAGTCTCGTGTTCCGTGAAGAGATGTTTTTACTTATTCCCTTTTGTCTCTTTAACACTCCATCCTGGTCAGTGTGCATACGTCCGAGCAGGCGGACACCAAACTGTGATAATATTAACGGTCATAGCGAGGGACTTACAACGAGGACAGTTTAACCATCTCTCATCTTGAAGTGTTGTGAATCGTTCTATGATTAGCAAAAATGTTAACATTTGAGACGGAATTGCAAACTTTGGGTCATCTCAGGAACATTCGAATTTTTCTCTGACAGGAGCCTATCACTAGGAGCGTAGACCTGCCCTTTATTCCTGTCACGGCGTTTACACAGACCAGGCTCCTGCACAGACCAATTTATTTTTAGATTAAATTTCCCGCCAACATCAGACCCTTACAGGAGCCCCGATGACCAACCACAAGGCGCTGCACATGCCACAAATATCTCCACGTGCAGAAGCTTCGAATTTTTTTTTTATTATTTATTGTCGCTCATTTAAAACTATTGTTTTGTGGCGCTCTCGCTGCCATTGCCGTTCTCGTTTCCCTTTTACGCGGGAAAAAATAGACCGGTCTTTGGAAATGCCGTGACATAGGCTTAGTATGGGACTTGTACGCTCCTAGTGATGGGCTCCTGACTCTGACAGGTCCCCAAGGTCCGCCAGGAGAACCAGGTCCTCGCGGTCGCGTAGGAGCACCAGGACCCCGCGGTCGTCGTGGTCATCCAGGTGCGCATGGAAAAATTGGGCCACCTGGACGAAAGGGAACAAGAGGGTCTCCGGGAAAGGATGCAAACGTAACGATCATTGAAAATCTATTAAAGCAAATGAAGGCTGACAATCAACATGAGACCAGCAAGTTTGGTGAGTGTCAATTTAGTTTAGGTTTCCAACTTTAAGACGTCTATTTTTCTGAGAGTAAAATGCATGTAAAAGCTACCTGTATTATATGTCATATTATTATATGACTGGCTCTTTCAGCGGTCAAGATGAATCAATTCTCCTGCTGTGATTGGCTACCCGCGAAGTCAAGATGGAGCCATCTTGACCGCTCGGGATTGCCCGTTCGTCCCGCGTTTTATTGTCTTTTAATAGCGTCCTTTGAGTCATATAATAAATCCTTTATTGACCAAGCTTGTTCGGTCAAGATGGCGGGATATTGGCCTCGTTCTTTTTTTGCGTGTTTATGGACCTCGACTTCGTCTCGGTCCATAAACACGCAAAAAAGGAACTTGGCCAATATCCCGCCATCTTGACCTCACGCTTGGTCAATAACCCATATGTATATCATCGAAATTATCAAAGTTGTTTGTTTGTTTGTTTGTTGTTTTTGCTTTGTTTCTTTTGTTTTACACGCATCATTCTCTGCTATTAGACAGTACGCACTAATTTTGAAAGGTAGATTTATAAAAACGGTGATAAGAAAAAAAAAACATTGAAAACCAGGCGTATTTTAAGTGGTATTACGTACGATTGTGAGCATAAAAATATTCCGCTTTTAAGAATCTTCTTTGGTGCTCTCAAACGCTCCTTTTTATGTTTGTTTCATTGTTTTCACTTAAATTCACACTGGGTTATGGCGTGTAGGAATATAATACTATAACAAAGAAGGCAAACTTTCGGTTAAATTATCAACAAAGTAAAATACCTTTTTTAGAAGTACGTTTTTAACTAGTATTTGTTTGTTTCTATATTTCACCAATAGCTCCTCCTCGATTCATAAGGAAACCTCCATCACAAATTTCCATTAAGGAAGGCGGGAACTTGTCACTTAACGCCTCTACATCCGGGAATCCAACACCAAAGGTCACGTGGTCTGTGGATGGTAAAAACCATGGAGATAAAAGTCGATACATGGTTACCGCTGACCGGTTTGACATAAGGGAGGTTCTCTTTGAGGATCAGGGAATAATCACTTGCCGCGCTGAAAATTTGTTTGGTGTTCAGGAAACAAAAGTTGAACTTATTGTGTTTGGTGAGTTCATTTTTTTATTCATTTAAAGAAAATTGATAGAATGCGAGCAGTCCCTCTTTCTTTTCTTCGTCGATCTTGTGAGCGAGTGCAAGATCGCCGAAGGAAGGAAAGAGGGACTGCTCGCAGTCTAGAAAGTTGAAGTCAGTGTAAATAAATTGAACAAGGCTTTCTATCTCATTAGACAGTTTATCCACACCAAGTTTTGTAAAACGTACCGTTCTATCCCACGCGTTGAAGAACATTCTAACGCCGTGCAAAGCTCAGAAAATACTACTGTAAGACCTGTAAGGCAACAGGTCAAGATTGGTTTTCACTTTGCTCAGCAAAAATAAAAGCATGTCTTTTACTGATGATTTTCACCAGACCGAAAGGAGTGCTAACCAAGTATAATTGCTATAACAATTTATTACTTGTAATCTTCAGCTCGTTTGCGTATATTCTTCAAAGGTGCGACGAACATGAGTGAGAGCAGGAGTGAAAATGAGTAATTTTTATTTTCTCGCAAATGTGGATCAGTGTTTGAATCGACATAAACGACCTCTCACTTCATATCTCTTCAATTCTTTTCTTACAATACAGGTTCTCCAAGGTTCGCCAAGACTCCCCCGGCAGAGGTAATTGGCTATTTAGGCAAAGAGACGAGACTGCAGTGTAATGTCCTTGGAAATCCTACCCCTAACGTTCAGTGGGCAAGATCTCCCCCAGCACCCCTCCCTAAGGGACGAACTGCAATAAGAAAAGACGGTCTCTATATTAACAGTACCGAAAATGGTGACCGTGGCATCTACATGTGCACTGCAACAAACAAATATGGAATGATCATCCATGGAACATTCCTGAAAGTGAAGTCGGTTGGTAAGTAATAATGAGAATTGTATGTAGGACCTCAATATAACCGTTCTGATTGACTCATTTTCAGCCAAATTCATGAAGGACAGTTTATGCCGGGAAACATAAAAGTAAATAGCTAGAGAACGTGTGAAAAGTGAAAACCAAAGGGAGGAAGAGGCACTGGGGATTAAAAAGAACACAAAAAACGTGCATCTGTTACTGAAATTATTTTTATTTCATCTTAGAGCCTCCTGTTTTCACGTCAACACCGCCGTCTATAATCACTGTACCAACAACTGGACAATCGATTAGAGTAAATTGTTCGGCGAAGGGGTCTCCACTGCCTACAGTCACGTGGTACAAGAACAACGTTGGAGTAAACGCCATCAATAACGTCAGCAATGAGGAAGTCATCAGCGAATTCGTAATTGATCAGTTTGAGCCATCACACCAGGCTACATACACCTGCATTGCTCATAACACGTACGGAGATAAAGTGGAGACAACATCAAAGATAGGTAAGGCACCACACAACAAGATCATCGACATAAGATTATATACATCAGTTACGTAGATACGATGTAGTTTTTCAAGTACTTTTTCAACAATTGTTTACAAAATTTTCGTAGCAGTAAAATAGATATGAAACAATTAAAAAAAATGACACAACGTTTGAATCTACAAGAAGACATGTTTCGGATACTCAGTATCCATCTTCAGTTGAAGGATGTTTAAAAGTGAGTGACTTATATAAAGTAAATAACAAGTAGGTGTTGATTACAAATTGTAGAAATATGGGTTATTGGCCAAGCGTGAGGTCAAGATGGCGGGATATTGGCCAAGTTCCTTTTTTTGCGTGTTTATGGACCGAGACGAAGTCGAGGTCCATAAACACGCAAAAAAAGCGGTGAGGGTAAAGGCCGAATGAGTTTGCGGAATGGCATGTGGCATGACTTGCGGAATCGCATAATTATGCGGAATGTAATGTATGCAAAATGGCGCGAAAAAATTAATTCAACTGAAGGAGTTAATTATTCAACAGCCAAACGCAAGCTATGTAGCTGCCGATCTCGGTCACAGCTACTCTGCACCGGGCTTGCTTTCGTATAAACATTACACTTATGAACTCTTGAGGTGATTAAATTTGCCTTGAGTTTCGCTTTCATAGGATTAGCCAGTTCGCGAATGGTATTTGCAGCATATTTGTGAAGCTATGCACGAAAGAATCGTTCAGCTGCGAGACAAGCGAGCTTTTGCCATCTTGTCGATTTCACGGTGTAGGTCAAATTGAAATGTATGAAATAAAATTTTATTTTTCTGGGAACGATTGTAAGAGATTTAGGAATGGAGCCCCGTGAAGGCCTGTTATGGTTTTCAGAGTTTTACAAGAGTCTCACATCGGTGGCGCTGTTTTTGTTGTTAATATGATAGGAATAACTGAACCGGCTCAGTGCTCGAGTTGTCGCCTCGTTGAAGAACGAGCGACAAACAAACGAGGAAAATATAATCAGTTGCGAACTGACTAATCCTATAAAAGCAAACTAAAGATAAATCACTTCAACGTTTCATTTGTAAAATATTTATATCAAGTCTATCAAAGCAAGCCTCGTGTAGAGCAGTGCTCTACACTGCATGAAAAATTTCTCGGTCAAATCCAATTTGTTTTCAACATTTTGTTGTCACCGAGATCAGCAACTAGCTTACGAATATTCACTGTGTTAAGCTGTCAGATGTGATTAATAACTGTCAGACGCGATAAATAATCGCGAGTTCCAAGATTATTAACCGTAAAATTATTGTCTAGAGAATGGCTCTGCGAGCAGGGGCACCCAACGTCAAGTTTCGGTAGACATCTGTTCGGTGGAGGGTAATTCGGCGTCGATTAAAGAGTGCACTCGGATTTTCTTAACTAAAACGTGGCCTAAAAGATTCGAAATTGGGAAATCATAGTCCCTAAGGTTTTCGGAAAGGCTGTTTTTGGCAGTCAAAAACGTCAGCTAGCATTTCGGAAAGAAAATAGTTCCCTAGAAAGTTCAAGGAAAGTTCATTTCAGCTTGCATAGAGGACTTCGCGCTTGTTGGGGGATCATGGGTAATCAGGGCAAACATAAACAAGATGGCGGCCGCGTGTAAGCCGGTAGTGCTCGCGAAACTAATCTGTTTTGGAATTGTTTGCGGCTTTTCGCTCGTGAAAAGGAAAATTGACATCAAAAAATGATTCTTTGGACAACATTGGTAATTATTCTGACATTAACAAGTACAGAAAGGAGCTTTCATCTACTACAACGTGGAACGTCCGCGGGTAACGCTGCATATGCGATCATGGCAAAACACTTGGAGGATTTCCTTGATCTTTCCAGCGGAGAAATGAAATGGAAAATTGCATTCCTGTGGCTTATTTTTTTCAAAGTCTCACCCTTTTTGGGGGGCAAGCCCCGACAACATTTTTCTTGTGACTGCTGTGGTGAAACTGCCATGGCATACAAGTGTCCCTACTCAGTGAGAGGAATGCTTATTTCAGAAGTCTGGGATAAGATAGAATATTTGGAAATGCATGAAGGAAAGCTTAGGCTAAAAAGAGGTCACAGATATTACACCCAAATTACAGGGGAGATGGCTATGTCAGGCCTAGAGAGACTGTTTTTTGTTGTTTGGACAGGTAAAGGGGATCCATTTGTTGAACTTATATATTTTGAAAGAGAGTTCTGGCAGCAAGTTCTTGTAACCTTGTAATATTTTACAACCTTGTAATATTTTTCAAGACTTAAGCCGGTTACAGACGAGCAAGTTTTCCTTGACAAGTTTTGACTTGACAAACTTTATTTGCTGGTGTGTAAAGACAAAATTGTCAAGTTTTTCCTTGACAAGTGCACTTGTTCAAAAACTAGCAAGTGCACTTGTCAAGGAAAAACTTGACACATTGCAGAACTTGTTCGTCTGTACGGGTCGACAAGCTGTGTAATTGAATTGCTGGCTACAGTGAATACTTGCCAAAGAAAACTTGTTCCTTCGTTCGCACCAGCAAATAAAACTTGTGAAGGCAAAACTTGTCAAAGAAAATGTCGTTCATAAATATGAGCAAATAAAAATTGTCAATGACACTTGTCAAGGAAAACTTGCTCGTCTGTAGCTGGCCTTATCTGCAAAGGGTAATTCTTGGGTTCAGACCCCTTTGCTATTGCCCCCTTAGTGACAGTCTCTGTTTAGAACCTGAGGAGTTTGACAGTTGTAATGAAAATAGTCTGCAGTGTGAGTCTTGTTCCCTGTGGTATCATTGGGGCTGTTTGAAGATTGACGAGAAATCTTGTCCTCAGTCATTTATTTGTAGTTCTTGTAATCACCTTGCCCTGAACAATGACAGTCTCTAAGATTAGACAATGTACCTTACAATGATCTAGAACAAAAACAAGAAACAAGTAATGCTGTCTTTATATTTGGTCTGTCGTTTCACTTAGTCACTTAATGGCAAGTAGGTGTTTCAATTGAGTTCAAAGTTTGTGTTTGCATTATGGAACTTGAAACTACTTGTAGTGAATAAACATCTTGGCTGAGAGAGTTCTCTCTTGGGTTAAACAATCATTGCTTGCTAGTTGGTCAACCTTCAGTTCCTGTGTGTTGTGCACACAGCCCCTGTAGATTACATACTCTCTCTTCCTACCTGCAAATTCTCCCAGGCATGAAAGTCAAAGAAATGTAACAACAACAACATGTTTTATTTTAAAAACAGTACAAAGAATACACATGCAAATCCTGGTCTAGACAATCAAGATACAGAATATGAGTGACCAGGAGTAAACATACGTTAACTGATTTAAGTGCAACATAGAATCAGGCTTAACACAAAACTAACCAAGGCTCACAGTCTTTGGCAAGCAAGAGAATCTTCTATACCCTTTCAAGGAAGAACAGTTCCACATTAGTTGTCCTGGCAATAGGGTAAACGTCAGTTCACAGGGATAAGGGTTCATTCAGGTTGCTAAGGGAAGAGCAAACAATAACAATATCATCTATAAGTGGCAATAAGCTGATGGGAAGTTCCCTTTCAAGAATAAGGAAGAGTTTAATTCTTTTAATTGCTTGCTCAACATAAATTCGGACATTGGCAATCCTTGATGTTGTTTTAACCTCTTTGGGTACATTTGCAAGTTTGTGTGTTTTGAATGAGGAATGGTCAGTAAGCATTAATGAAATGAAAGTAAATCGTGAATTTTAAAACCTCGGTCAGCCATTACTTCATCATAAGGCTGGAGGGAATTTAAAAACCTGCAGTCTTTGACAATAAACGCATCACTAGCCCTTCCACCATAGACGGGAGATGCAAATGATACAGCACCATTGGGGTAATGCCAATCAAAAATTTAACAGTATAATGCTGCGTATAATTTGACCAACACATTGCAGCTATTTCTAAGCTAGAAGGTGTTTCTATGTAAACTTCGGTGCAATCAATGATCACCCGGCATTTAGGATAATACTTGAGAAACATGTCTGGCATATTCCTCTGTATTATAGACCTGTCAGGCCACAAAATATATAAAATAATTCT
>JAEMWC010000126.1:830000-875000 GCA_016490735.1 Pachyseris speciosa
TACAGGAGACCAATCAAAAAATTCTTTTATTCCATTATCCCAGAGTCTCTCCGGCCATGGTACATGGCGTCTTAAATCAGTCAAATTGTCATGTAGTGCTCTGATAGGTAGAGCAATTCTACTCCAAACCTCTAAATGATAATTACATTACGTGAAACACCAAGTATCTTCCCTCTCCGGGCGTCCACCCGATAACATAACAAAATACAGTGAGACACATTAAGCCCCGGCCAAACGCTCGCAACATTCAACGCAACATCTTGCAACATTGTTGGGCACAACATGTTGCACACGTTTGGCCACCGTGTTGCGATATGTTGCAACATGTTGGATGGTGTTGGCACATTAACACCGACAACCGTAAAATGTTGGGTTGAAATGTTGCGTGCGTTTGGCCACCCTGTTGCGATATGTTGCAACATGTTGGATGGTGTTGGCACATTAACACCGACAACCGTAAAATGTTGGGTTGAAATGTTGCGTGCGTTAGGCCGACCCCTTCACAACATCGTCACAACATGATGCAACAGTGTTACAAGATGTTGCGTTGAAATGTTGCGAGCGTTTGGCCAGGGCTTTACGTTAGCCAGGATAATCTCATGTTCAATTGTATTTTTCAGGCACTGACAAACCCGAGTGCGTTCGTTACATGGCGATCACTGATGACACAAGACGGCGCGACTACTCTAATAGCGATATCCACTTCTGTGACAGTGATCTGGCTGAAGGCTGGTACAGGTTTGTGATCGGACATCGCATGAACACAAAATGTACTGGTCACCACCACTGCGGCACAGATTATTCTGGCTGGTTAAACGGAGAACATCCTTCACGTCAGGAGGGGAGGGTCACTAGGCGAGTGTGTTTCGGTGATACAACATCACAGTGTTGTTCGAAACAGACATATATTCAGGTTCGCAACTGTGGTTCGTTCTTCGTGTACAAGCTGAAACCAGTACCAGGCTGTAATCGTCGCTATTGTACCGAATAATCATAACAGTATGCAAGGTCTTTGCCACCTTTTTTCGGAAGCAAAAACAAAAATCTCTGCAACTGATCTGCCGAGTACTTTTTTTGTTTCTTTTGTTTTTACTCATTTTGAATCCCAAGAATTAAAATGGTGAAATAAAGTAGGAGAGCCGTTCATTTATCTGAAGATAGCAGCAGCAACCTGCCCAAATTCACGAAAAGGTTTTTGCGTTAAGTATCGCACTTCTCAAACCTTGATAATATAAGTTAGGAAAATATGAATTTGTAAGTATATCTTTCCTCAACTGTACAAATAATATAATTTTAAATATTAGGAATTGTGGTAAAAAAGGAGAAATGGATTGGATTTAAAATTTGAAGATTAAACCCCTATTTTACATATGGAGCGGAGTACATACTAGTTACTGGACCTAGCAACAAACAGCTTTTCCTAAATATCTTGCTTTTCTCAGTAGCCTCCCAATACACAAGAACCATTTGAGGACATTAACAATCACGGCCAAAAGATCTTGGAACAGATAGAAGGAATTGGACCCCCTCCCGTTTTCAATATTGTTTACGTGGATGAGAGGGGGTGACCTGGAATGTGGGGCCCCATACGCTGCGTTTTACTGTACTTCGCAGTGTCGCTAAAACTGGTCAAATCCCAAAACGAGATTTAAAAAATCTCCAAATGCCGCCTGGATCCACATTCAGTGCGGGAGCAACCGATAGCATTACCACCGCATTAAGTCAGCTTTTGAGTACAGTAAGACTGCACCAGTTCAATTTGAATGAACCCCTATAGTCTAAGAGAGTCCTCAGGAGACCGCCATATCAGACTCCACTTATGGAGGAGAAAGCGGACTGGCTTTAAGTCAGACTATCTTCTCTAGGTTTGTTCAATTTGCACTTTTGTACACAAACGCTGCTTGTGACTTAGAGCCGTAGAACAGACGATGAATCAACTGTTCTCAGCGTCAGGGATATTAGTAAAAAGTGTCGCAAAAATAGCCGGCCGCAGGATAAATGTTTCAATGAGAATGATAATCAAACGGCTACCACATACAATGGAGTGTGTTTAAAAAGTAAACAATAAATAAGAAGGCAGCATGGCTGAGGTACATGAAGCCGCCAAATAATACTTGTGTCAAAATGTATTAGTTGATAGAGTTGTATTTTAGATTTTAAAAATAAAGGAATGCAAACTGCCGAAGTTATATGTCTATGCCTTCTCTGTCGTTCCATGCAGCAAACAATTTTGCACGGCAACATGACGTAATTCTGAGAATCAACCAGAAACTCCATAATTACGGGGTAGGGAGGCACCAACGAATAAACGTAATGCAGCGTTCGTGTCCGTTTAGACTGAAAGAGTAGGAGAAATCTTCCTTTATAATTAGTGCACAAAGCAATTTGGAGTATTACCGGATTGCTAGTCCACCACAGGATACCCAACTTAAAGCAACCAGTGGTATTCTTACTCCAGCCAAATGGGATAATGATCCACCGCGGGGTTGGCCACAACATTTTTTTGCATCCTCCTTATGTTTCGCTCGTCGATGGTGGCTAGTTGATAAAACATTTGTCCTCACATGTGTCCTCACAGACCAACAAGACGACGAAACCCAGAAGTTAACATCAGGGTTCGATCGAAAGCATAGCATGTTAGAGAGGCGAGCACCTCGTCCCCTTTCTTCTCAGCGATTTAAATTAGCATTTCCGCAATTGTTGACACCATCATCTAACTCGTTTCCCTCTCCAAAACACTGGCCCTCGTTTTTCATTCCCCATGACACTGCTGGCTGACCGACGAAGCTTTTTCCGTTCCTTGACGTGGGCGCGGATTTCTTCGTTTCTTCGCGCCTCTTTGTTACTCTGAAGAAAGAACACAAAACCAGTAATCAGTTTGAAAGGATTCCACTGAAAAGCTACCGTGAATTCCAAAACCTTCGTTAGAATTAATCCGGTCTTTACCTCAGGCAAAAACAAATTCTGAATCAGCTGTCGTTTAACCCTTTTTAGCAAATTTTTGGTGATAATTAGCCTGGAGCACTAAATTTCTCCACATAAGGAGTTGCGATGGAATTTACTGCAGTTTTGTGACACTGCGGGCTCGAACTAAGGTGTGACGTCACGCATATTAGCGGCCGCTGCTCGTTTACCGAGTCAACAAGCTTGATTCTGGTAAGTTGGCCGCTTTATAAGTGTTTTTTCGAGCCATTTTTCTATGCAAAAACCCCCAGGCCGCCATCATTAAGTTAGAACGTGGGTAAAGGCCAGCCTTTGAAAGAAAACAGAGGTGAGAGGTGGTTTCATGTTGACTGAGACGCCAAATATGCTTCGTAGCCAATATGGCGGTTCACGAGTGAAGTTGTTTCTATGGTCGTTTTATGGATGAATTCCAGGATCTACCAAGCGGGCAGTTTGCCATATATTTTGCGGGTAGCATTGGGTGGCCGAAACTTTGAAATTAAAAACTTGACCACAAAAATGTGTAATTCCCGGTGTTGTTCTATGGTCAAAAGACTGCTTTGTTGCCAAACAAACGGTGCTATGCAGCGGAATTCGGGTACTGTAGTCGGTTTTTTGGTTGTGATTATTGCAAAAAACACCAGTTGGTGCTATTCACACATTATTGTGACGTTCTGACAAAATTTAAACAAGAAATAAATCCATAAAAGCAAAAGCGGTATGTTTGACGCATATATGCGTAATTGGAATACAAAGGGTTAACTGATTAAAAGGATAAAATCCTAGGCTAAGACCATTCAAGTTAAACCTACCGGGTAGTACTTTCCAACAGTCGTATTGTTATATCTCAGCTAATTAAAATAATACATGCTTTCGACAAATTTCGTTTAACCACTCTTTTGGGCTTTTTTTTCTTGGAAGAGGGGGGCGGGGTGGTGGTGGTAGGTGGTAGGGGGAGTTGAAGACATTCTCTAACACAGCTAAGGTAGCCGCTTACGACGCTAAACTCTACAAAAGAACCAAGAAGCTGAACATTCTTCTGACCTTTTTCACTTGGAAAGTGATCTCCTTTTCACCAAGCGTTGATCCCGTGGATCTTACAACACCAGAGCTTTCTTCAAGTTGCAGGCGTTTACCAAGAGAAACCCTACAAAGAGAAAGAAATGGTCACCACTGCGCATTTCTACTTCATACAAGAATATTAAAGTTAAGGGGAGTTGGCTGGGGAGTTGGCTGGGGAGTTGGCTGGGGAGCAGGGTTGGCGCAGTGGTGAGAGCGCTCGCCTTCCACCAATGTGTCCCGGGTTCGATTCCCGGACTCGGCGCCATAAGTGGGCTGAGTTAGTTGGTTCTCTACTCTGCTCCAAGAGGTTTTTCTCCGGGTACTCCGGTTTTCCCCTCTCCTCAAAAACCAACATTTCTCCCACACGGCCCCACAAGCTTGCAGCTTTAAATTGTAACCGTGTATAAATAAAGTTTCTATACCTTTTACTAAGGAAATTTGTTACGGACGCAAAAGGTTCTCATTTGGGCCCGGAAATCACAGAAATCTTGCTTCACGGACGCGAACTCAGTTTTCTTCAAAAATATGTTCAACGTTTAGCCACCTTAAAAACGAGGAATGGAAGTGGAAATTGCCGTTTTCTCGCCATATTTAATTGAGAAACGACCGTCAAAGCAAGATCAGAGAAAAAGCGGTAGCAGAATAATTTCCTCTAGCTACAAACAAGTGACCCTGAGCTTCACGATCTTAAGCAAGGTTGAATCTCCAACACGCGTCACGGAACAATCCTAATCTCTTATTGGCTTGTTTTACCAATGCTCAAACTAAATTATCGAGTTCAACGGGAAATGTATGCGCCGAACAATGGATGCAATGCGTATTTATGCTCGTTATTTCCTTTCATATTTCTTGTGTTTTTTTTTATGTCAGCACCTATTTTAGTCGACTTTTCGCGTCTTTACAAAGCTCCTCACTTGGAACAAGCGACTTTTAGAGTTCACCAAAGCAGTTTCCTTCGCTTAAAGCGAAAGCTGTTTGTATCGCGGCCGGTGTGCTTATGAACGAAGCATGGATATCTTTGTATTCTCTCCCTATTAAAATTGACATAACTGTCCATATGGATGTTGAACTAAATCCTGGACCAACTTCTTCATCTTCAAGATCCACATGGAAGCGGCCCTATCGTCTGTATCGTGGATGTCGGAGTGGAAGAACGGTCAGGGCGCGTGAAGCAACGAAGGTTTTTAATATTCAAGCCGCCACCAATTGTCCTCACTCAGGACGCAATGACAACAATCTTGTTCGTATTCCGCTGATATCATCTCGGTCATGCTGTCGTCCACCAGTACGTGTTTGGAATGCTCGCTCACTGAAAACCAAAGTATCGTCGCTATGTGATCTTATGTTACCTCATCGTCTTGACCTCTTATCTGTGACTGTGACTTCTCTCTGGCCATCAAGCGGTTGTGTGCTTCATAAATTTACCGCGGCCTCCTGCCACTCGTATAACTGTTACGCGTCGGAAGACTCGGGACATTGATCTTGATGCTTTTCGGAAGGACACCTCCCGTGCCTTCTCTAAGGAACCAGTTGATGACTTCGACGACAAGATAACTCCGTTTGATAACACATTGCGTCTTCTACTTGACAAGTACGCCCCAGAACAAACTAGGAATATAACCCTTAGGTCGCACTCGCCTTGGTTCTCAGACGATCTTCGCGAATTAAAACGTGTTAAAAGGCGTTGTGAAAGAAAATTCCAATCCACTAAGTTATCAATCGACAAGCAAATTTACTATCAGGCCTGCCGCAATTATAATCGCTTGTTAGAGGTTTCGAAAACCGATTACTTGAAGGACAAATTTAGTACGTCTAATATGAAGCAGCTTTTCAAGCTCGTTGATGGTATGTTCAGCGTAAAGTATTCTCCAACTCTACCGACACGTGACTCTCTTGAACACTTGGTTGAGAGTTTTGGCGACTTCTTCGAATCTAAAATCTTCAATATCAGACGTTCTCTCTCTCAACAACTCTCCTCGAGGCCTAAATGTGTGACTAATGTATCGTGCTCTAGCTCCTTCAGTCAGTTTGATCACGTGTCTCCTAATGGTCTCAAGACTATCATTCAGTCATCAAAAAGTAAAAGTTGTGCTCTCGATCCTATACCTACTTGGTTGTTAAAGGACTGTATTGATGTTATGTTACCCACTCTAACTGATATCATGAACGTGTCTTTGGATCAGGGCATTTTTCCCTCTTTTTTCAAGAAGTCACTGATTCGGCCTCTGATAAAAAAGGACAACCTCGGTGCTGACGTCTTTGCCAACTATCGGTCTATTTCTATTCTATCGTTTTTCTCTAAGACATTAGAGAGAATAGTAGCTTTCCAGATTGATGCCTATCTCACCACGAATGGCTTATTTGCTAAAATGCAATCAGCGTACAGAAAGCATCATAGTACTGAAACTGCCCTTCTACGAGTTGTTAATGATATACATCAAGTTGTTAATGATATAAATGCGAAGCTGTTCTATAGTGCTGTTAGTTCTGTCCGCGGCTTTTGACACAATAGACCACGCTATTCTTCTTGACAGGCTTCAGTTCGCTATGGCTTCTCCGAAATGGTTCTTCGGTGGATTGAATCATACCTTAAAGATCGTCCTCAATGCATTGCCCTCGAAAAGATTGTTTTTCGACCAAGATATCTATCGTGTGGTATTTCTCAAGGGTCCGTCCTTGGACCGCTGTTATTCTCGCTGTATATCGCCCCTCTTGAAGATATCATCTCCGCACACGGTTTCGACGTAATGATATATGCTGACGACACCCAGCTCTACATTTATGCGTAAAGGGAACCGCGCCGTTGCTCTAGAAAATTTCAGTTTGAATCTAGATGATATATCATGAGTTGGAATTTATGCAATATGCTTAAATGTAATCCGTCGAAGACTGAGATGACCCATTTCTCTTCGCGTTTTTCACCTGCTGAGCCGATTGCTTCGATTAAAGTCGGTGATCATTACGTTCAGCCTACTAGTGCTATCAAACACCTTGGAGTCACGCTTGATTCACACCTCACCTTTGTTCCCCATGTCAACAACACCTGTCGCGCTCTTTCACGTTCGTTTCATTCTATTGGCAAAATAAGAAAATATCTTTCGCAAGCGAATACTGAGCGCATTGTCCATGCCTTTGTTTTATCGAAATTGGATTATTGTAATAGTTTGCTCTATGGAATTCCCTCTCGTGAAATTGAGAAACTTCAGAGATTGCAAAATACCGCGGCAAGATTAACTGTGTTCATGAAGAAGACTGATCACATCACTCCTGTTTTAAAAAAGTTGCACTGGCTTCCTGTAAATGACAGAATAATTTTTAAGTCACTGTTGCTTACGTACAAATCTCTTAATGGCCTTGCCCCGGTGTATATTAATGAACTGTTACATCATTACACTCCCTGTCGCTCTCTTCGTTCTAGTGATTCCAATCTCCTAGTTATCCCGAAGACTACTACAGTTACTTACGGAGATAGATCTTTTACGGCAATTGCTCCGAAGTTATGGAATCAGCTACCGCTTGCAATTAGACACAGTAACTCTGTTGATAGTTTTAAAAGGGCTTTGAAAACGTACCTGTTTCGTGAGAGCTCTTTCTTTTAATTGTAAAAAGCATCGAGACATTTATATGTAGAATGCGTTTTCAAGAACTTTAATTATTATTATTATATCCTGATTTGAGTGATCATTCTTTGGTTTTCTGTATAATGAAGAGAGGACGTTATCGAGTTGTTAGAGAGGAACGCTGTAGCAGGATAATCATGTCTAGATGGAACTTGTGAACGGAAATCGGCTGGAAAGGAACAGTGCAAAAAACCTTAACAAACGTCCCGTCACTCAGCTTTACATTCAACCCCCCCCCCCTCTACACCTCCTCCTGTTTGGTATTCAATCTAAGAACATAGATAAGATAAGATAAGAACTTTATTTTATCACGCTAGCCTATTCAACACTGTATATAAACAATAGCTAGTTTCCAGTAGGGGCGTGAGCTAAGTATAAAAATTAAAAATATCCTTAATATACTAACAAACGTGATTTGATATAACCCTAAGTATAATAATTAAAATATACTAAATATAGTAACAACCATGATTAAAGCTATTCATTCAATTAAATATAACCCTAGGAAAAAGAGAGCCTTACTTCTTTTGCTTCAAAGCTGATGTCGTTTTAGCTGGTTTCACGGTTCTGAAGTCTTCCCCGGATTTCAGCTCGTAAAACTTTGGCTTGCTGGTCACACGTTTTTCTTCACTGTTTTTGGCTTCTCTGCGCTGTCTCCTGAGCTCCTCGCGCCATTCCCTCTCGTCCTCTGAGCTGCTGGATTCTTCCTCCTCGCTTGGGCGGCCTTCAGGTTCCTACAGAAAAAAAGATACAGTTGAGAGAACACAGTAGCCTCCCGCTATCTTTAAAGCGCACATGAATCGAAATTTCAAAGCCAGTTTTTTCCTCCAATATGAAAACTGGTGTTCTAGGAAACATTTTGAGGGGAAAATAATTCACTAAAAGTAACAGAAACTTTTTTTAAAATGTGGTGAAAGTTGGGCCTTTCAAACTAAAATTCTAGGCAAAGACCTGGGGTCTGGTGAATAGCCGATGACGTCATTCGTGTGTACTCAGTCGAGTGCGTCACTGTTTTTTCGCCTTCTCAGATATGTTTCACGCTTGAACATTACACACGAATGACGTCACAGAGACATTTTGGCCGCAAGCAAAATGTCTCAAATTTCAGCCCATAGAGGGAATTTTTGAACCCCCACAAACGGTGAATCCTTGTCACAAAAAAAGAGGGAAACGACTGAAAAATAATGAAATATGGGGATTATAAGCTATCTAAAAACGTAAAATAAAAGGTAGTTAATTTTCGATTCATGTGCAGCTATCTGGAATAGGAATTCGTTTCCCTTGAAACTGGCGGAATTTACTCTCAAGCTCCGTTTTCTCGAGCGACCTTTTGCGTCCCTCGAATGTTCGCGATATACTCAATTTTACAGCTTACCTCAATCTCATCAAATTGTTCAAGCAACGTCTCTTTTTCCTTCTGTCGTTTTTGTCTGTCCTTCTCGTGCTTGGATAGCACAGGATGAAGAAGTTTGTACTCCTGAAAGACATAGAAAGAAATTTATTGTTTCCGTGACAGACGAACACATTTCAAGAAAACCACGTCCTAGAGCCCCAGCTCAGCATTCTACAATAGTCGTTGAACACCTTTTTTCCTTGGACAGTGTTAAAGCGTTTGAAAACCAACGTTAGGTGATATTTGCGCAGTTTTTGATGTTTGAATGTTTCAATAACCTTCCATCAAACATTTTTCGATTTAAACAATGTCATGGTGATGTTAACTGACGTTTCATCCCAGTTTCAAAGCTTGTTCCGAAACTACTATTGGTTTAAAAAATATATTAATATTGCATTTTTATAGAGGTATGTAAATGCCGTGGGATTTAGAGCTTCCCAGACTTTTCATAAATATTGAAGAAAGACTGACAATACAATGTAGCTTCATTTTACTAAAAACAACTAACATAACTGCACTTATGTACTATCATACCACAACTATGTCCCAGTCCTCACCTCGCTTTCCTCGTCCACTTGGAAGTCTGGGTTCGAAAACATGGCTGAGAACCTGTCATCTCCCAAAGGATTGCTGGCGTTAGAAGTCTGAAAAACAACAGCACAGAAAATAGCTCCGACATGGGAATAAATGTTTATGTTAACCGTTCAAGGCATTTTAATTAAAATTTAATTTTTCAGCCGTAAACAGTCATAGAGTGGTCATGGGTTAAACAAAATTTAAGAGGGACCTACCTTAACTTCCTGTCTCTTGGTGTCTTTCTTCTCGTCTAACAATTTCTCAGCCAAGCTCCTGTTTACTTTAGGGAGTTTCTGAGAAAAAACGTACGACATTTGAAATATCTTTCGAATAACTCTTTTCCATGGGGTTAATAGCCTGCAGAACTGGGCGTATTTTGGGGCGAGTGAGGGCTGAGCATTTTCGCGAAACGATCCTGGGTTCGGAGAGAGAAGCTGATGTGACTTTGATTTGTTCCTACTCTTCACCGTTTGAAAATCCAAGATGGCACGACTATTTAAAAGAATTTAACTAGGGGCAACGCGTCACCCAAGCCGAAAATGATCAGGGATTGTCTGGGATTAGGGTCAGGGTTAGGGTTAGAGGGGGATTTTGTCCTAGTGTTTGCGCCTTATACATTTTTAACATTTTCTGCTTGGGTGACGCGCTGTCTCTAGTGGCATGTTATTTAAAACGGCACTCGCCTGCCAAAAAACGCCTGCACATTAAGGCCGGTACATACGAAGGGTTCTGCTCCCGGAGCATGCTCCAGGGTCATTTTGCACGACCAGTATACACGAGCAAGAGCCCATCACTCCTGACACGAGGAAGCATTTTCAAGTTTGTTCAATTTGCTTCCGGGTCTTTCTCCCAACTATTTAACCAGTTTAATACCATGAAGCATTTTGCGGGGTGGAAATTCTGCTCCTGAGGATCAATTATACCCACGAAATCATTGGTACAGAGCTTCGAGCTTTGAGCTTTGAGCCCCTGGAGTATGCTTCGGGAGCAAAACCCTTCATGTGTATCGGCCTTTAGTCTACGAGGCTAAAGCTGTTAACAACTGTTTGCTAGTTTAGCTCCACCTTTAGTCGGACTCTGTTAGCGCGGTCCTCTTCAATCTTATCCTGGATTCGTTTCTTGCGGTATTCTTCAAACGCAAATGGTTCAGCAATGGCTTTGGCCTGACAATGAATCCACAAAACACGGTTCAATACAAAGAAGTTATTTAATAGGATAACTTAAATTACTCTTGAGCAGACGTGCAGCTATCGAAGGACGTATCCTGAGTAGCCAATAGGTATTACTTTCGAGGTTCACACAAGTGTGACATGAGGACTTCATGTGTTTTGTGTGGGTAACCTGTGGTATCTCACACTATTGTCATCGGGTTGGAAGTCCGTTTATTATATCTCTCACTTAGTACGCGGGCTGTGATTGGTCAATTTTGCGGGCCGTATTCTACAGTACGGCCCGCTTGACTTCAACTAGTTTCTTTCCCGCGCGCCGGATTAACCTCAGAGATATAATAAATATCTTACTAACCTCGTTTTCTTAGTCCGTACTGTAAGTTACGGATCCTCGTTTTTTCCCATTAATTTATGGCCCGCGCGCTTCGCGCTTGGGCCATAAATCAACGCGAAAAAACTCGGACCGTAACTTACAGTGCGGACCTCGAACTGGGATAGTAAGAGGTATTAATAGGCTGATTTAGCAAAAACAACGCAACGGCCGTTCTGTCATTAGCCTCCTTTGCAGACGTCTTTGGGCTCGTCACGCGTTCCTTCCCCACGAACGTCTGCTGAACTGAACTGCCACTTCCGTTCGCGGCTGTTAGCCAATCATAGTTCGTTTTCCAATTTTTTGAAAGTAGGACTTCGACCCCGGGATTATTTTCACAGATTTTTTTTTTAACAATTTTTATTTGCTTTACATGACACAATATTTAACAATACTACATGTATAGATTACTGCAATAATTACATTACAATAATTACAATTACCTACAAACTCACACACACACACAAGCGTGCATACAAACTAGAAATAAGACAGTATTGCTTACGTGTTGTTTACCCGAAAGTAGCATATCGCGTATATTAACTACAAGCATCGCTACAAAGGGAAAACTAACTGCTAGGATTTGCTTACACGAGACTTAAGCTATTAATATATTTTCTCCATTTAAGAATATGACTAGGCTCTTTGTTGTTCAATTTAGCAATCTGTGATTCTAATTGATAGACGTAGGTTAACTTGATACAGAAAACTCTCAAGGATGGTCGAACAGTATTTCTACGACAATCATAAATATATTGTTTAGCTGTAATTAATAACTGATTGAGTATTAGGCCCGGTTCATACTTCGCATTTCTGCCGTGTCGAATGCAATTCAAACAAAAGACAATGAGGCAAATCATCTCATTATCTATTGTCTCAATTGCATTCGACACGGCAGAAATGCGACGTATGAACCGGGCCTTAAAAAGTCATCTTTCCTATCCCAAATTCCAAAAAGCTTATCCGTTTCAGAGAGTTCTTCTAAGATTATACCCATATTTTTACACCAACAAATGAACTCTAGCCAGAAACTCTGGGTCAAAGAACATGAAATAAATAAATGCTCAAGGGATTCGCTCTCTGCATGACAGAATGAACATAAAGGTGAGGCTATTAAACCAATTTTGTGAAGAAAGGAATTCGTTGTCAAGTATCTGTTTAGAATTTTATACTGGAATTCCCTTGATTTTGTGTCAAGGACTACTTTAAAAGGTAAATTATATATTTCTTGCCAATCTAGGTATACACTAGAGTAATGTTCAGTGAATTTTGATTGCGCAGTTGGGGTGGTTTCATACTTAGATCGTATTACACCATAAATGTTTTTAGAAATCAGTTTATCAAGCCGCACTTGTTTGTTCTTTAACCAAAGCTTGATGGAATCGTTGAGGACAAAAGCGTTTCCACCTTTGTTTCCACAGGACCTCAAAGAATTCTGCCATTGCACCGGTAACGCATCGAGAATTTGCCTCAAATAAAAATCTTCCATAGGAGTGAAGCCCAACCTATATGGATTCCCCTTGACAATAAAATCATTATGATCATTTATGAGATCTTCAAGCGTGATTATTCCTTATTCGAAAAGAGCATGGTGAAAAATTGACTTTCCATCAATGCAGATGTGTTTGTTGTTCCAAACAATTATGTTGGCTCTAGTGTTGTTATCCAAAATTTCAATATTTCCGGCCCCGGCTACAGAATACTCGGAGAGAAACTGAAAACATTCCTCGTAAAATTTTGGTAGTTTAATTGAAAGTTTTTTAATATCATATCCACACCCTAAAAGTAATTTCCCTCCTACAGGTTTAAAATAATGCAAGAGGATTGTTTTCCAACTGTTTGGTTGAGCGTCAGCAAATTTTTTACAACACATGATTCGCTGTGTTTTAATGATTGATTCCAAGTGTGGTGCTCTTAGTCCACCATTTTCCACATCACTTATAAGGGTTGAGCGTTTAACTTTATCTTTTCCTTTCCAAATAAAATTAAAAATAATTTTATTTGCTTCTTTAATTATGTCTTTATGTATACATACTAAACCAGCTCTATACATAAAGATTGGTATAACAAATGTCTTAACAATTTGAATTCGTCCGATGATTGTTAGATTTCTCCAGTTCCAAAGATGCAACTTTTCACGAATGGATTTCAGAATATCTTCAAAATTCAGCTTTTTCCAAAGGATTTGATTATGCGTGAAATGAACTCCTAAAATTTTAACGGCCTTCTTAATGGAAATATTTTTAACGGAGGATACTGCAGGAGCTACTTTTGGATCTTGTTTTCCCAAGAACATTGCCTCCGTCTTTTCATAATTAATTTGAAGACCAGAACATAAAGTAAAACTTTCCACAGTGGCAAACAAAGCAGTAAGCGAAGTGTAGTTTTTAAGAAAGACTGTCAAATCATCTGCAAAAATCTCTAATTTTATCTCTTCTTTGTCCACCAAAATTCCTTGAATCTCTTTGTTACAGCGTATGTCAATAGCTAAAATTTCTAAACAAATTATGAATAAATATGGCGATAGTGGATCGCCTTCACGAACACCTTTAAGAACTTGAAAGGGGGTTGTTGTGTAACCGTTATTCATAACGGCACTAGATATGTTATTATAAAATGTTTTTACCCAATGGATCAGAGACGGGCCAAAGTTAAAAGCAGAAAGCGCCTTGAACATAAATCTGCGACTGACTGAGTCAAATGCCTTCTGGAAATCTATAGCCACTAATAGTCCGTTAATCCCTTTCCTTTGCGTGTACTCTAAAATGTCATCTATAGTTCTCACTGCATCAAGAATGGTTCTACCTTTCACATAGGCATTTTGATTGAAGTGTATTATGTCAGGTAGCACCTTCTGAATTCTTGTGGCAATAGCTTTCGAGCCAATTTTAGCGTCAACATTTATTAACGAAATAGGTCGCCAATTACCAATTTTTCGCTTATCTTTCCCTTTCTTTTCAATTAGTGTAATAACAGCTTGCTTTTGAGTGTTTGACAATTCGCCGACCTCATATGAGTAGTTAAGACAATCAACCAATAAATTGCCTAAGGAGTTCCAGAATATTTTATAAAATTCAACAGTGAGGCCATCATTTCCGGGTGATTTGTTATTTTCGAATGAATTCAGGCAATCAAAGCATTCCTTCACTGATAACCTTCCTTCGCAAAGACCACTCATATCGGGGGAGAGTTTAGGTATCTCTGATCTGTGAAGTAATGGGTGAAATTCGTCTAGCGATTCTTCATTTGCCGCGTACAAATCGGAGTAAAACGTTTCAATCTCTTTCATAATTTTTTTTGGGTTTGTAGTGACCGTACCATCACTCGCGAACATTTTTCGAATACAGCTCTTTTTACCTCTATGAGATTCTAACCCCAAAAAATACTTGTTGCTTTTCTCCCCCTTTTCGTACCAAGTAGCTCTGGATCGGATTATCGCTCCTCTGGCTATATAATCAAAATGCGAATCATATTTCATTTTTAAGTCTTCCATTTTTTAAAGATTAGATTCCGATGGCTCGGCTGCCAGCAACTCCTCGGCTTGTTCTAAGGATGTCTCAACCTCTGTTAGTTTTTGTCTTCTTCTATATGCCTTTTCTTTGCTAAATTTCATCGTGAATTGTCTGATTCGATATTTAATTAGATCCCATAATACTCTTTTATCGGTTACCTCTTCGAATTCCTCTAGCCATTCTGGTATTTTCTGATTAATCGCTAAAACATAATTCTCATCCTCAATTAGACTTGAGTTAAATTTCCAATATGAAGGACCTCGCATCTGTTCATCTAACGTATTGAAAGAAATAGTTATTGCTGAATGATCTGTTTTGATGGCCACTTTGATATTCGCTTCCTCTACCTCATCTTGACAGACATAGCTAATCAACCAAAAATCTAGTCTTCTTTGGATGAGGGGCTTTTTCTGCCTCCAGGTAAAAGCCTTACAATCCGGATTCCGGATTCTCCAGATGTCAACTAAGTCAAAATTAAGACACATGTCATTGAGAAATTTAGTGGATTCTTTCTCTTTTGGCGTACCACCGGAGCAATCAAGATCTGGGTCAGTGAAAACATTGAAGTCCCATCCGATGATAATGTTCTGATTTGGGTCAGCAACAATGCTGTCTATTTTTTCCTGTAATTTTTCGAAAAAAGAGCACTGTTCTTGTACTTTATTAGGTGCGTAAATATTCCCCATAATGTAATCGTTACCTTGTACTCTGGCATCAAGCAATATGAAACGTCCCTTATCATCAATTAGTGCCGACTTCATCTCAAATTCTAAATCGTCTTTCACAAGTACCAAAACCCCACAACTGCGATTGGAACCGTGTGCGAAAAACATGGGTCCCTTCCACTGACATTTCCATGCATTTTCAACATCTTTCGTGCTATATGTTTCTTGTAAAATGATAATGTCTGCATTTTGCTTTTGAAGCCAAATAAACAAAGCTTTCCTTTTCTCCAGCGAGCGAATACCTCGGACAGATATTTTCACAGATGATGCACGTGAATCGGGTGTCGATTTCCATTCTTACGCAGCTCGTTATTGGTTCTTCAAAACAAAGGCTAACCGCCAGCGAACGGAAGTGGCAGTTTAGTTCAGCAGACGTTCGTGGGGAAGGAACGCGTGACGAGCCCAAAGACGTCTGCGAAGGAGGCTATTCTGTCATTGGTCAAGTTGTCTTTGCTAAATCTGCCTTATTTCTTTTCTTTCTTTAGTTCTTTATTTAAACACGGTAAAAAAACCCATCAGGAGTAAAAAAATTATAATAACCTAGCTACCTTAAACAAAATGCAAAAACTAACTACAACTAATCTAACTAAAACCTGTTTTTCATGAATGCCGTGTATACTTATAATACTAAAAATGAAGATTAACTAATCGTTCAAATTGACTAAGAGATTTAGCTTCTCACATATCATAGGGCAGGCCTGTGCTAATGGGTTGCAAACTTTGCGGTGCATTGTTGACAATGCCTCCCGCACATGTACTCTTTAGGTACCTATTTTTCTTTTTCCCAATGCATGGTCAGTCGCACTTACTTAGGAGTAAGATATCAATTGAAATCAAGCAGGGTAGGCTTACCTTGTGGTACAGGCGAATGTCTATAAAGTAGCCATGCATGTAGGCACGCAATAAGTTTGTACCCATCAGATGAGACAGTCCTAGGAGACGAAAATAATGAATGTGACTGAAGATGCATAAGTATAACATGGCCTAAAACACACAATAGCGTTAGAGAGTAATGAACGGACTTTAAAGTTTGAACGGAGTGATGGCAAGATAATATTAAGAAAATGTAAAGCAAGGTCCGCGTGGTTGAAAGTCGTAACGTCAAGTGATAGTCGGAAATATTTTTGAGAGTTTATTTTGTGCATATTTTTCGTTCAATTCATGAGAACCAAAGAGGATGTCGAGAAATGCGCCCTTGACAGCCTCATTTTCTTGCCCTACAATTAACGTTACCATTGAAATCAGCCTCCAGTCACATCACAACTAAACAACCCTTAAATTAATGTGAGAACTTATATATGAAAATCATATATTTGAACTGCGGATTAAAGAATGAACATGGAAATGATCATAGCAGTTATGAACGCTTAACTTAAGCAGAAGGGAAAATAAAGCCTGAAAAAAATTCAGACTTCAGGCTTAAGTAGTGTTCATACTGCGATGATCATTCACATTTTCATTCTTTAAATCATTGTTATTATTCCTCTGCAAATCTGCTCTATTATATACAGCATTTACCTAAACTCTCCAGATCTTGCTTGGTTACAAACTTGTAATCATCGTATACTGCGGAGAAACGTTAGAAACATGTGAGACGTGTGAAAATTGGAAAACCAAATTAAAATTTACACGGTGAAAAACAGGTCAGAAGAAAAAAAGGTAAAATACTCAAAAACTGCAAATATTTACTACAAGCACACAAAACAAGAATTCGATGATGCTGCAATAACAAATTGAATTTTGATCTCTGCTTTTAATGTCATTTGCTTGAGAAATTGTCAACATGGTATGGACGTATCAGATTATGGTACACTGCAGCTTCAAGTTCACTCACCAGTTGGCTGCTGGTCTTCCTCTAACTCTTCTGTCAAATTGTCCAGGAAAGAGCACCATCTTGGAGCTGGGCCTAGCGACTAACACAGATACAAAGAGTAAAACCACAGGACACCCACAGTGAAACCACAGTTACAATGTATAACATACTGTAGCTAATAAATTCCTGTAATCAAATTCATTTGCGCGAGCGAGCTTCATATTCCCATTGTGCACGCTGATGATGTCAGCGTTAAACTACCGTGTTAAAAATGTTATAAAACTATTAGCTCATGCATCAGCTGTGCGTTCATCAAGATATGAAGCTGGAGTTGCTCGAGGCATACTCATACGCGTCTTTCATGCTCTCAAACTTCCCGCGTGCTTAATATCTCGATGAACGCACACTGACTCGTGAAACAACTGTTAATTTACCTCAACCCTTCCCCAGCCTTTGTAATGCTAACAATTATATCAAGACTAAAAGGTTTTCCTTGGTAGCCACAAAAACAAACTGAAGGATCACAACAGCTTTAAAAACCACTTGCAAATGTAAAATATCAGTGTGAGCAAACTATACTATAGTAAGCACCAAAATATAATGCTACGTTAGTCTTATAGTTGCTTTCTTTGTACAATTCAGTTAGTTAGTATAATCCTTACTTTTAAAATACTGTTTGTGGCAAAGGGCTTGTGGATTTACGCTGATAAGAAGGTTCTAATGTTTACTTATTCAGTATCTTCAAAAAAATATTTGGGAGAGAAAAAGCACTCAGGGTGGTTACTAGAACTTGACTTGAACACCTATTAAGTCAAACACTAGGAACTTACTCTCTTTTGAAAGCAACTTTTTCTGAATACTAGTTAATCTGTTTTCAGCCAGTCAGATGTTATATGGAATTCAAACCTGCGCAGATTTGCATTCTCTCTAAACACTGGTACAGTGTAGATCACTTGGAAGATCTCATTCTTCATTGCAACATTAACAAATAGAATGTGGTTTTGCGTTTTCTAAACTCTAATAGCCATTGCTGCTAGTGACATTATGCTGTTGGCATTGTCTGCCTCACCTCCACACGTAAGACTCTAAGGGGATGTGCATTTGTAAAAGAACTAGGGTACATTTTGACCACTGTGATGACAAATATCGTTGACGATTGACGAATATCGTTATCGATAAAAGAGTATAGACAACGCTAAACCACATTCTAATTGTTTTTTACCACAATATCAACGTCAAAGAAAATGTTAATTTCAGAGCGCGAGCTGGAAAAATGGCATTGTGCGACACTTTGACGCGAGCAGCATTGTCTAGATGCTTATCAACAATGGCAAATTAGCCAATCAGATTGCAAAATTACTAGCAATTGTAGTAAAAAAATAATATGGGTGTAGACAAGACCAAAACACGACAAACTACTATCCCTACTCTTTACACAAAGTGGACCTTAGTTCTTTTACAAATGTACATCCCCTTAGAGATTTAAGTGTGCAGGTGAGACAGACGATGCCAACAGCATACTGTCGCTAGCAACAATGTTAACACAGTCATCTGAGCAAAGACTGACATCAAGCACGCAGCCAACGTGATCTTACCAGTCATTTTAAGCCCCTAATATGCAAATGAAAGACGTGGCGGCACCCGAGTGAGGTTTTCATGAGGTGCCCGACCACCTGTGTTGTTCAGCTAAATTTATTTGAACCAGTTCCAATCACAAGAGGAAGAAGAACAAATGGAAAAAACTCACTGTTAACAGCACTTACTGGGATGTAGTAAACCAGCATTTTGGGGGATTCAGTTGCCATGAACACCAAACCTGATAAAAAAAAATGAAAAACAAATTGTGCCAAATGGACAACAAAAATAAAATGAATATAATTCATACAATTCTCTCATGAGTATGGGACTCACTAAAGTTACATTACTTAGCTGGGTTAATGAGAAGGGATGATCAAGGAGAAGAGTTACTGGCCTGTACTATCATACATGTACGTGCCCTCACGTACGCCTCATGGTTGGGTGGACACTGGATGGGCAATGGCCTGACCACTTGTTCTGCGAAAAAGCCTCAGTTGGTCACAGAAATGAACAGTCATGTGACTGTGGGTCCCATGTTTTCAAAGAGGTAGAAAGGACTAGATATATAATTAATGGCCGGAGTTAAAAGGTTTCTTGCCTGAGTCAGGATACAAGCACAAGTCATTGATGTCTGTGGCTGGTTCTATTGATGTAAAGGGTTTTCCCTGTCAAATGGAAGCAAATGAAGTGAATGCAACTCACAGTAACTGCAACAATGTTACCTAATCTATTAAAGTGCACCTAACCCCCATTTTTTTTTTTTTTTTCACTTAAATAAAACTTTGCACATGTTGGAAACGTATTGTGCCGTTTTCCACCTTTTTAACCAAATCTTGACTTTTTATAGGCCGTAAAATCTAGCCATCATCTGTCCCACTGACTGAGCTAGTAAGGGGAATGGGTCTATTCCTTACATGAACTGTTTTGCATTGCAGTAAGTCTTTGTAAACATGCATGCAAAGCAGTTTGTGACGTCATATAAGGAATAGACCCATGCTCCTTACAAGCTCGGTCATGGGGCAAATGATGGCTAGATATCGTAACTTTTATAGCACGTAAAAAGTCAACATTTGGTTTAAAAGGCGCAAAATGGCACAATACATTTCAAGCAGGTGCAAAGTTTTGTTTAAGTGAAAAAAATAATTGGGGGTTGGGTGCACTTTAACTTCGTTATAACTTTACTGTTTGTGACTGTGTTTATCCTTTCCATCTAATGATAAGCACAACCTACAAAACAGGTGGAAATGGATATGCAGACTCAGAACCTATAAGAATGTTAAAACAAAATCTACACAACTGCAAACCTTGTCCTAGCAAGTTCAGTCTATGAAGGAATAATATCGTTTCCATTTGTTGGTTTGTATACAATTTTATTTTTGTTCTGGTTGAATTTGTTTTATGGTTTCTATTTACAATATGTTTAACACTAACAGTATTATCTGTACTTGACAGTTCGACAGACAAAACTTGACTTTATTGAAGCCTGGTTATATTACACGCATTGTGTTCAATTACTGTAATCTGCCCATGATTCTTCCTTCTGGTTCGAATGAACAATACCACAATGGTTCACAATCAGTTAAGCAAAACATACAGTGTATACTATCAGACTTCCTAAAAAACCCTCCCTGGTGAACTTTCAAAACACCAGTTATGAAATTCAGAATGCAGCTTAATTATCACCCATTATTATGGCATACAGTGGCATAGCACTCACAGTTTCTCTGTCCCATATTTTGAGAATCTTGGAGTCGGTTGACAGGACAACATCTAGCTTGTCTTGAAAAGCAATGCTGTTGATTGGCAAGCCATACTGGTGATCTTTAACTAATAAAGGTTTGGTGGAACGAAGATCATACAAAAGGACCTGACAGCAAAATACAATAACAATTAACACAAGAGGGATCACAACTTCAAAGAAAAAAGATATACTGTAAGCTGTACATGCAGGTTTAATGTTCAGCTGAAAAAGTTTAATTTCATCATTTTTTGTGAACAATTGTGACCCTCCATGGGATTTTGATGCTAAAGGTGAAAGCACGCTCACAACACACTTCCACTTAAAAACAAAAGATTTTTCTTTAGCACGCTTAACCCATTGACTACCGGCTGTTTTTACATTTTCGGAGTGATTTTCCACCTATAAACGATGAATAGCAATTCATGACTCTTTATTTGAACTACCAGGGAAAAGTGGTGCTGTCCTAAGCCGCTGGAGGCTCAAGGTTTCTGAAAACATCATTTTGACATAGCTATTTTTTATCCGTGAAGCGACAACAATGGCCCAAGTTCGGTTTGCTTGCGATTTCTGCTAAATTTACAGCCATTTTTCATCTTTAGTGGCTGCCTGATGAGCATTATTAAGCGTGACGGTAGCTAAGAGTCCACTTTCTCAAAGAATCGAGCAAGGTGATGTACTTTGTTGTTGAATTTGGCTTGTTACTCGACAAACTGGGAATTTGGCCAGTCGAACACTTAGTACCTTTGGGACTCGACTATTGATGAATTTCTCGACCTACCGCCACATATTTTGGAATTTCTGAGTACTGAAGATGACCACAAGCAGGAACTTTTGGCAGTAGGTTGGAGTGGCTGTAGACTTAGTTTATATGTGAAAGAATTGGGAGAAGGAACGGGTGCTGTCAAAAATTCTCATCATTTCCCAGCATGCAATGTGGTCTAGATGTTGAAAATGGCGGAAAGGCCCGAATGCACTGGAACAAAAGGCTGTATCTTCGCTCGGGAGAAGAATATGAACAAAAAAAGTCATTTCTAAGCTAGAAAAACAACTGAATTTCGTCATGATGGTTGAAGTTTGGTTTTTCAGCGATGATTTCCTTAAAAAACATGAAGGCAAAAAGGGGCATTTTTGTCGTTTCTCTTTGACGTTAAAAACGGTCAGTTTTGTTCTTGTCCAAACTCAAAAGGCCATATTTGGTCAAAATCGCTACGTTTCTTGCATTTATCGGATATCCAAATTTAAAGGGCATTCCATTTCGTGCTCACAACTAACAGTTAAGGCAATATTCGTGCGATTGAGAAAGTAGCAATGTTTTCAAGCATGGGAGTTTTTTACGGCCGGTTTTGGCCGGCACGGGTGCCAATGGGTTAAGCACGCTAAGATACTTACCTCATTAGCAAGTTCTTTTGTTTCTTAGGACTCACTTCAAACAATGAAGCATGAGCAGACAAACAATGAAGCATGTTAAAATGCAACAATAAAGCGAGTCAAGGGTTCAAACAAAAGTTCCGTGCCGCCCTTGCTGTCTGACTCTGAAACAGTCAGGTTTTTTTTTTTTTTTCTATTTCTCATTGCAGAGATAGTAATCATCCGAGATGTTTTGTAATATCCATTCATGTGGCCATAATTAAACGTCGGCCTTTAATGGTGAAATTCCAAGAGGAAATGCTCTTATTATTTTGTTTAAGACAATCTACAGGTTCCTCGAAGGCATGTGTTTGTATTTCAGCATCCCCGCGAGTCACTCAATAGTTTTGGACACGTTGCATGTTTTAGAATTCCTGAGTCTAGACTGAGAGCAAGCGCACTTGGTTGTCCCCACCATTTTTGGGTGTTTTTGTGAGTCACTGAACACACAAACGTTAAATCTGGCACATCATTTTTCTCACCGCCTTCCATACTATACAAGTAACATTTTTTCTTCTAATTTAAGCTCAACTTCAGATTCGGTAGCCGATAACATGACCTTAGTTTTTAATTCTTTGCAATCAGTTAGAACGGTACTTGTCAGATTATTACTAAGATTCATAATGCACAACCATTTTTGTCTCATTTCATTCCCCCTAGTTTCTAGCGTGTCCTTAATCGCTGTCGCATGTGAAGAGTGCTACAGTTTGCACACTAAGTGTGTAATCAGACACGCTTAAGGGAAACAAAAGGCTTAGTGTGCTAACTTCACTAAAACAAAGCAAGTGTGTCCGTCTTTGTTCTAGAAATTAAAAATGCGCATACCCATGACTTAGGACACACTTAGCGTGTTGTGTTAGCATGTTGTGAGCATGCTTTCACCTTAAGCATCAAAATCCCATGGTGGGTCACAATTTATCACATTGTTAAACTACCATTTTTCACATCAGTGAACTCTGACATCTACAGTGTACAGTGTACCACCAGGGCTGTCATTACAGGGATGAGCTAAATGGTCTGGATAGTAACAGGCATGTAAATGATTTTGACAGGGATGGGCTCTGGGAATTTCTCCTAGATATTTTAGATCAGATCCTAGGCTACTTTGATGGAAAATAAAGCATGCTGGCAAAACCTACGCAGCTCAAATCTCCAGCTACTATTTGCAAATCCCCATATTCTTACAAAATTAGAGGCAACCCTGTCTCTAGATTTACTTAATCAACAGTACAGGTACATACATGACTTGCATGATCGTTACCAGTAGCGTTTGTAGGCTCAACAAAAATTGAAATCATCTACTGCTAACTAACAAAAGATAATAAAATCAAAATGACATAAAGTTCACACAAATTATGGGAGATTCACCAAAGCAACAGGACTGATTCAACTTAAGCTGCCATTTATCAACATTATTGTCCTGGTCACAAAAGTTTTACAGTGTAACCAGGAAAACCATGAACACCTAAAATATGCCAGGAATGTTATTTCTGACCAATCACGCACCACAAACCCACTTGCCAAACCGCAGAGTGTTTCCTGTTGTTGGGCAAAACATGTTCAGAATGATTGTGAAAAAGCAAGTTGCATGAATGAAATAAAGAAAACTTCAAGCAAAACCCGGGAAAAAACGATTCCTCTGGCCAAAGAAATGTCGTTTCGTACCTTGTAACATCGTTTTCAGCAAATATTGAACTTATTTTGATTTTGATCAAGGAAAACCCAACTTGTAACGGTTGTTCTGTTTGCGGTTTTGGCGCATGAAATCCTCAAATGTGATTGGCTAGAAGACAATAAACATTCCTGACATATTTTAGGTGTTCACAGTTTTCCCGGTCACACTGTAAATCTGCTTATACTACCTTAATAGTTTGATGACATCAATTTTCACTCACATGTCCTGTGCTGGTTCCGAGAGCCATGGTCAGTCCATCTCTGAACAGTAGCGTCGTCACTGCAGGAACTCTGTCTAAACTGAAATATATTATCACTTATTAGGGGATAGATAAATTATGTGCAGCAAGAGAAAACACAAAATTGTAAACTTATAGAGGTTGAACTGGGCAGGAAATATTATTACAGCAACTGCCACTGACTGACATACACTGTAACAAATTCCACCACACACAAAAGCATCCATTTTAAGTTTAAAGCCAAGACAACAGTCATAAGTTTTGCAGTTCATAGTTCATGAAAATACATTTATCCAACATTGTGCTACAGTTCTATATAAGGTTTGGACAAGTGTCCACCACATGTACCTCTGAAAATCAAGGCCACTTAGTCCAACATCTAACACACCAACCCGGCTACGAGATCTTGGATCCCAACACTCAACATGGCCCTGAAGCACAGAGCACAAACTTGTCAACAAAATACATGAAAGAGCAGTGGAGGATTAATAATAGTATTACATTTTAAAACATTGAAGAATTTTGCTTTATATTTTCTAACAGCTGAGAACTGGTACTACATGTAGAATTCACTTTGATTCATAAATATTATTTTCCACAAAGGAGAGGTAAAGACCACATTAATGTGCAGATGCGGGGTATTTGGCCTCTACAGTGCATGACTCCAGCCTCACGGATTTTAACTGGATGTAAGGGAAAAAATGAAACCATAATACTAGTGTATGTATACTCTTCAAATTGGGGATTTGAATTCAATCTGATCCATAGTTTAGGCCACATAGTGACAAAATCAATTTGGGAGAAAACGTGTTTATTACAATCAACCAAAAAACCTTCCCAGAATGCTTTCCACTTGTAGACAAAGGGGGGAAACTACCGTCTTTTTCTTTGATTGGTAGTTACAGGTAAAATATTAATCACTTGCATGTTGACTTTTCTTTTTCTACCCTATTCATACCAGTACAGTACATCTCCCTCCCACCTACCCACCCCTAAACCTCCTTTATTTCCCCCCCCCCCCGCCCCCACTTCATTCCATATGATTACAGTAATTACATGTACCTCTGCTGTGCCAGCGGCAAAGAGTTGGTGAACTGGATTAATATCGCACGTGTTAATCTCACTAGAACAAAGTAAAGGAGCACCACATTACAAACATTATGCTACAGTAGAACAAAACATTTAGCTTCAATTCCCTTGTACAATATATATATTATCATGCTTTGAGAAAGGAGACAGTGTAATACATACATGGCATTAGTCTGTAGAGAATTTAAAAATCTCCCTTGTTCAAGATTTAGTCTGTACACTTCAGAGCTGTCAGGAAAAGAATGAAGACAGACAGATTATTATAATTTATTATACATTATACACAGTAGCTACTGTAGCTTAAAAATATGCACAAGCATTACATGTAGCAGTTGGTAGAGAAAAGTACTTTACATACATGTATCATACTGTATGACTTAATGTTTCAGGTATAATGAACACAAAATGTAAGTGTATCAGACAGATAAAGGATATTACATGTATATGGCCATGCAGAGATAAAAAATTTCTCTTTGAGTGTTGAAAAATATTTCACAACTGAGCGCGGAGAACAAGGGAAATATTTCGTATCTCCATGTGGTCATGTAATGTTCTTACTATTTATTACATGCATATAAACACCAATGAAATAACAAACCATTGCACTTTCACTACGAAAGATATGATTTATTATGTAACCATAGCAATGGTGATCCTTTTTCACATGTAAAGATATCCAGTTGGTGTTAACATAACAAATCAATTTTTTTCACAAACACTCAAAACCTACCAGAAGTGCTATCAACTAAGCCAAGATTAATGGTTACAAGTAAAATATGAGCAACATTTGGGACTTTAAGCTGTGCACAACAAAACAGGAGCTCTGATTTATGTGAGTCTGACAGGGTTTTCAACCCCCTGTGTGTGACATGTGAAATTACCAACTGGCATTCACCACATATCTAAATGTATAATTATGTAGTTAATATTGCCGTGAAATTAATTAGAAATGGTAATACATCTGTAAAACATTGTTACCTTGCTCCCACCAAATAAAGATCACATGATGGATAGTGATAAACAAGGTCACGTCCAAACTTGGGAATTCTAGTGCGATAATAACGTCCATACTGAAAGATAAACAATAATTATTGAAAACTACAATGTAGTATCAGCAAAAGTTCATGCATACATCAGAACACTTTGTTATGTAGTAACATGTATGTGTAGTAGTTTAAGCTTGTTTTCACTTTAAAGTCTTTTAATCTGGCTCAATTTTCATTTCACACGGTAACAGTGGTGCAAACATAAGAAAATTATGCAACACGATTAGAAACTTTTCCCTCCTTGTAAATTAGTTTTAAACATACATGTATTTCTTACCTGTGCATGAAACTCTACACATCGATCACAGGTCAAAAACACCATCTGTAATGAAATACAAAACTTAGTGCTCAAGAAAATCTAGTAAACAATTTACTTTGCAACGCAAGAATCATAGCTGTCACCATGCCTATTTCTATAAAGGACAGACAAGGTGCAATAAAGATTAAAAATGGAACATGAACGTCCACTGACTACAGCAATAAAAACACTTGACATTTTGACAAATTATGGAATACCATTGCTAAAGGGTAATCTAAATTTTAAAACCATCCCCTGAATGAAATTCATGCAAATTAGCCTCACCTTTGAATAATCTTCAGATAATATACAGAATTTTACAACTGCAAGGGTAATTAGAAAAATGTACCATCATTAGTATCAGCTATACATGTAGCTGAAAATGAACTTAAACTTATTGTTTATTGTGTTTTTCTTCAGTCTGAATTATTGTCAACAAGGAAAAAAATTAATGTTGTTAACTTCTTGTGACAAGCATGAAAGATCAAATAGAATTAAACAATGACTGACTAAATATCTGACTTATTGACAAACAGATAGACAGATACAATGTGGATTAACTGATTGACTGATCGATCTACTTCTAAAACTGTCACTATTTATTGAGAAGCAGATACATTCATTACGCTATTCAGCTTACTCTCAGAATCCAAGCATCTTTCAAACTTCATACAAAGCTCTGATGTTTCATAACAGCGAACACGTGGTTTGTATACCCCTGTATATAAAGAAGGAAAAAAGTCTTAACTTTAGAAACAGGTGTAAACAGCTAGCCAAAAGACGCTATTACCGGCCAAATTAAGTGATTCAAGAAACAAAACCAATTGGACAATAAGCATACACGAAGCGACACTGCAACCAGATGTTGATTGCATCGACTTCCAGTTTGTTATGTCGCTCGCTTGACGCTTGTGTTTATCTTCCAACTGAGTTCCTTTCTTTCTGTCTTCATTGTTGCCGTTGTCGTGGCTTTTCACAGACATGGATAACATTCTTGATGATGCTTCAATTTATTTTGTTTATGACGTAAAAGAGAACTGGGGTACTTGTAATGACTGTGAAACAAGTCAGAAAGTTAAGTAGGTGCTCCGTCAGACCAAGTTTAAGCAATCTTTGAACTCTGAGGTAAGCCAGAATTTATCCTTGAACTTTATTCAGCCTCAAATCATTTTTTATTTTGTTGTTTTATTTTTTCCAGTGAATTTTATAGGGGATCAGTAGGGGATCAGTAAGGGATCAGTAAACGGGGGATCAGTGTTTTGTCGAAGCCCCTTACAGTTTAACGCCATAAAAACACTAACAAGTAAAACCTGGAGGTTGGTCACCTTACATGTAACTATTCTCACCTGAAGCCATTACGTACTGTTTGTCTGCTGAAACACAGACATTGGTCGAGGCGACTGGCATTTCAAAATCTTGAAGAAGCTCAATTCTTCTTCTAATGTCTAACAAAGACAGAATACGTACATGTAGATCGTGGTCAGGCAAATTCGGAATGTGTTGTTCAACAAAATAATCGGCAAAAGAACACTGATTGATCAAACGAATCCAACAATTAATACTTACTGATGTCATTCTTTTGTAAAGTTCGTCTTTTTCGCTCGGAAAGCCACTAAAGTACAGAAAGCGATAAATTATTTTCTAAAAGAATTTTAATCCATCGAAAAGACAATGTTTTGTCTTGCGCTCGAAAGTTCCCATGCACGTGCAAGATTACCCCAGCAATATAATTTGTGTACTCAAAATGCTTAGAAACGAACACAATATAGTGAAAATTTTTGGCTCGTACCTCTGGCAAGGATTTCCCAGCTGACAAATTGTAAATCTTGACATTATTTGGCTGTGAAACTTGCATTTTCCCAAAATATTCTCAGCTGATAAGAGTCACCTCTCCGCTGCCGCCATTTTGTTTTCTGGGTTCCAGTCCTTTCTGGGGAAAGCCTTCATGGATATACCCACCACGATTCCCCAACTAAGTAGTGCACAACATACTATCCTAATATTCAATTTCAATGCGTTCACCTTCACGTGTTTTCATTTACATTCATGCAAACACATTTACCTTCATCCTCATTCAAACATATTTTAAATCATCCGCTGTCTTTAAGCCATATTTGAAATCATCTGCTGTCATTAACCCACATCGGTCTTCATCTACCTTCATCTACAGTGAATGAAGGTAGATGAAGGCAAATGTGGTGAATGAATGTGGATTAAGGAAGATGAAGGCAAATGTGGGTGAATGAATGTGGATTAAGGTAGATGAAGGTAAATGTGGGTGCTGTCAGCAGCTTCATCTGTCTGCGGGCGAAGCGACCGGAAAGCCCTCTTTTGCAAAATTGAGAAGAAATCATCTAATTTCCGGATCTGAAAGTAATTATATGGAAAGAAAAACAAAAGAAATATTAGAGGACTAATTTTTCAATTTACACGGCCATTGTCTTACTATTTGGGGACAACATGCCTCTTTGGCTTACGTACCGTCCGGTTTTGGATGGCTCATGCGGTGATAAAAAACGACTAACAGTCAGCCTGAGAATAGGTTGCTTTGATAGGGTATCGGAAAAGCGAAGACAGCGGCCCCAAAACCCCAATACGGGAACCTGATAACAGAGATCACAATCAGTTACTAAGAACATTTGCAGCTTTGAGCAACTTCCAGCGATATCTACAGCTGAATCTTAGTATCTCGAAATTAAAGACCGTGATTAAACCATTATGACAAACGAGGTCGTTTTATCAGACGCGAATCACCATTCGCCTCTACTTTTATTGCAAACACCATGATAAAATATAACCAGCCGGACCAAGCAAACCGCGAAAATCCGAGGTAATCTACGCTTCTAAATCCAAACATTCGAACAGCCCTTATTGCGAAAGTAGGAACATAGAGATTATTATTATGACAGTGAAAACGTATGGATGCCATATGGATCCCTATCCAGCCAACCTATAACCAACCTGGGGCGTCGAACGTAACCCAGGAGGCCCTAAGGCTAACAACTCTGTAGCTAGTATAATATATAATATATAATAAACAAAAATTACTTACCATTATTATTATTATTATTATTATTATTATTATTATTATTATTTATTTGTTTATTTATTTATTTATTTAATTTCGCTTTGGAACAGTTCCCCTGCAGCGTCAAGGTTTCCGGAAAAACAGGCTCATCAAACTGGTATAGTCCGACAAAATTAACCTTGACCCAGTTATTATTGCCACACACAAGTTTTTGTTTGTTTTGGAAATTTCGTACCTATCTTTCTTCCGATCCTCTTCCGACACCAGCGTGATTACTTCTGGCTGTAAAAGTTTTTGATGAAGAGTCCGTTGATGTCCTGAAAAGTTGGACACGTGGACAAGGAGCAAAGGAACTGAGGGAGAAGAAACACATAGGAATTCTGACATCACCACATGATGAGCACCATGCCAAAAAGCTCTCACTGGATATTAGAAAATAATAGAACCTGACTGAAAATGCTCTTGCAGGTGCATGATAAACAAGCCCGAAGAAAAATAGTGCTTAATAGCAATTTCATTTGAATGGTTACACTTTCGGACTTCAAACTACTTTGCCAGTAAAGTGTAAAATATCGGAGCACCACCGGAAAGTGCTGCTCTAATAGCTTTTTAATTAATTTTAAGCATCATACTCTTAAGATATCATCTATAGGCTTAAAAGCAATAGGACTGCAATGACAGCATCAACCGGCCGCGAGAAAGTCTGACTCTCCAGCCTCATATTCCATTTGAATCCAAGGGTGTAGCTAATGAGGACCTGGGGTACCCATGACCCCCTTTGTAACCCTTTTTTTAAGCAAACAACCTACAACAGTGAGGTGGCGAAAACGCCATGACGATAAGCTATTGTCCAAAAGGCCACTTTGACACAGTGTGACCCCCCCCCCCCCCCACCCCCCCTTGAAACATCCTGGCTACGCCCCTGGAATCATTTCGTTCACAGACGGAGTAAACGAAAATCAAACTGTAGAACCGCCCATCAGTGCATACCGTAATGAAGAGGCATCTCATCAGCGTTTGTATATAACTAGTTTGGAACTATGCTGTAAGTGTGGAAGGGTGCATACTTCGTTTTCTTCGGCGGGATACGATTGTCATTTTTTCTCTTGATTTGGTTGAACTTGCTCTCGAAAAGAAAGTAGCCTGCATGTGAGTTGGACATCTCAGAGGCACCCAACGACAAGTTTCGGTAGATATCTGTTCGGTTGAGGGTAATCCGCCTTGGGCTTTCGGCGGCGATTGGAGAGTGCACTCGGATTTTCGTAACTAAAACGTGGCCTACAAGATTCGCAATTGGGAAAGCATAGCCCCTGAAGTTTTCAGAAAGGTCGTAATTGCTGTTTTTGGCAGTCAAAGACGTCACCTAGCATTTTCGGAAAGAAAATAGTTCCCTATAAAGTTCGTGGAAAGTTCATTTCAGCTTGCATTTTCTCCAAGGAAGATTTTGTTCCCTAATATTTTCGGGTAATTAAAATTTCAGCTAAGGAATCCGAACAGATGAACTTCTTCTAGCTTATGAAAACATTACTTTAAACAGACTTCAAACACCATAAGGTACTTAGAAATGGCTTTCTGCAGCTTTTGGTTAATTTGGCTCGTTGGGTGCCCCTGACATCTGATCATTATTCCTACGGTAAAGTCCCGCGAGATAAATGTGTTATGCACACTATATAAGCAAAATACAACGACATTGAAGTACCATACAGCTGATCCTTTAAGACCCTTAAAACTTTTCTTTTCATTTCTTTTCTTCTAGTGCGAAAGCTAAGGATCACAACTCTCTATGAGAGCAGCTAGTGCACCAGCAATTGAAAACAGCAATTTGTGCAGTCAACCCGAGCAAATCATGCCGGCTGTTAATTGGTTTGCTACCCATTTAAAGAAAGACTATGATTTTAATGACGGTATTGTGTGCAGTTAATTATATTTGCTGTGTTCCCACCCACTCTCTGGTGGTCCTTCATTAACCTCACTCTGGCCACAATAGCAGAATGCTGATCAATTTCCCGTGCGAAAATTAATAACAAGTGTTTCCTATGATGAGCTTGAGCAATTCGCGCCTCAGTCGTCTTGCAAATATCCGTTGTGTTCATCACTGTAAAAAAATATTTATTTAACTTATTATTAATTTTTTTTTTGCGGGCAGGGTTAGACGAACGTAACAGGAATTAGCTTTACATTGGTTTGTTTCCTTGTCTCCTTTTGAGGACGATTGTTTTCCTCCATAAATATTGCCCAACGTTTTCATTCCAAGATTTTTAAGCGGTCGGTAGTGCTTCCCTTTTGTCAATATTTGGTGAGCAGAATGACGTCACTAAGAGCATGTTATTGGGTGGCACGTGAACGATACGTGGGCAAGACTCGCCCCCACGCAAATACTGGACTGTCACTCTTAGTCAGAGTTGAGTCAAAACAGACGGAAACTGTCGTCATAGGAAAAGGTTTACAGGTCGCAAAGTTGGCTATACGGCCTTTTTTGAGCGTCGTCTCTAAAAGTTGTGGTATCGAAATCAGCACATCGCCCTGTAAGCCCATTTAATGACTGATTACAGTACAAGATTTCATACCTTACGTAATCGATCGACGTGTAATTGAAACCTTCGTAAATAGTCATTCCCACCTAAAGAAAAATAAAGAGGAATAGAATACACACACTCTTTTCGAGATAGTCATCCATGATTGTGAAAATTCGCCACAATGTTTGACTGTAATGTTTTACTCTTCAAGAAATATCTGAACATTCAGTGAATAGCGTGGAAGGACAGCATTACCGGGAACATGCAGAGTAGTAAGATATTGTTGCTGGACAAGAAACGAAAATTACTATCACTCAAACCATAAACAGCTACAAGTAAGCGACTTGACCACCCCGACGACAGATATTGTCAGCTATTGTTAATATAAGTTGGTTAATGCTGCACTTGGCAAAGACTCAGTTCCCTTCATCACAGACCACCTAAAGACGAAACTTGGAACGTAAAGGACTTCCGTGTGGGAGGATTTTCGTCCGACAAAACGTATAGCAATTTTTTTCTGTTTATTATTTTTTTTTTGTTCAAGAGTAATATTGATAAGACTTTCTTGCCCTGCACATCTGAATGCACTTATTTAAAAACCACCACAAAGTTGGGTTGTTGTTCAGTTGTTGTTGTTTTTTTTTTCTTTTTTTGCGGCGTACGCGAGTTTTACTTTTGCTACCTTTCATTTAAGTTTCGTGTCACATTATTTAACCAATCAGAATATTAAATTAAACCATGCAACCCTCCACAGCCTTTTATGAAGGCCTTCAATATCGGTGACGCAAATTTTCCCGGCGCTTTGCACCGGCTACATATAAATTTTCCCTGCCTTATCACCGCTTGCAAACAGCCTTGCAGCTGGTCTGTCCGTCGCAAAGCTCCTTTTTAATCTCGTCTATTTGGCAAGCACAACGAATGAGAAAAATTTCGAGAAACTGGACAGAGGACGTGAAATATTGTCCAACAGAAAGAAAGATAAATATAAGATGTTTGTTTGCAGTAAGTGGCTTTTAATGAATGCTGCCTTGACCTTTTTCCGTGAGAATGGCTCATAGCGGTTTTGAGAGACTTTAAAAACAATATTTAACAATATCGGGTCAAGGTCTTTGTATTGCATATGAGATAACAATAACGAAGTCGTCAGATTTTTACCGACAGTAGTAAAGTGAGCTTATCTTATATTGTTCTGACAGCCGACCCTGAAAAGACGTCACTTTAACCCATTGGCACCCGTGCCGGCCAAAACCGGCCGTAAAAAACTCCCATGCTTCAAAACATTGCAACTTTCTCAATCGCGCGAATATTGCCTTAACTGTTAGTTGTGAGCACGAAATGGAATGCCCTTTAAATTTGGATATCCAATAAATGCAAGAAACGTAGCGATTTTTACCAAATATGGCCTTTTGAGTTTGGACAAGAACGAAACTGGCCGTTTTTAACGTCAAAGAGAAACAACAAAAATGCCCCTTTTTGCCTTCATGTTTTTTAGGGAAATCATCGTCCAAAAACCAAAATTCAATCATCATAACGAAATTCAGTTGTTTTTCTAGCTTAGAAATGACTTTTTTTGTTCATATTCTTCTCCTGAGCGTAGATACAGCCTTTTGTTCCAGTGCATTCGGGCCTTCCCGACATTTTCAACATCTTGAGCGCATTGCATGCTGGGAACTAACGAGAATTTTTGACAGCGCCCGTTCCTTCCCCCAATTCTTTCACATAGCCACTCCGACCTACCGCCCAAATTTCCTGCTCCTGGTCATCTTCAGTACACAGAAATTCCAAAATATGTGGCGGTAGGTCGAGAAATTCATCAATAGTCGAGTCCCAAAGGTACTAAGTGTTCGACTGGCCAAATTCCCAGTTCGTCGAGTAACAAGCCAAATTCAACAACAAAGTACATCACCTTGCTCGATTCTTTGAGAAAGTGGACTCTTAGCTACCGTCACGCTTAATGATGCTCATCAGGCAGCCGCTAAAGATGAAAAATGGCTGTAAATTTAGCAGAAATCGCAAGCAAACCGAACTTGGGCCATTGTTGTCGCTTCACGGATAAAAATAGCTCGTCAAAATGACGTTTTCAGAAACCTTGAGCCTCCAGCGGCTTAGGACAGCACCACTTTTCCCTGGTAGTTCAAATAAAGAGTCACGAATTGCTATTCATCGTTTATAGGTGGAAAATCACTCCGAAAATGTAAAAACCTGGGGTAGTCAATGGGTTAACAAAGCAAAAACCGCTCGGTGTACGGATTCACTGGATCAGTATATTCGTCTTGTTGCGAAGCTCAGTTAGGTTAGGCCTTGCAAGGGGTAGAAGCCACAAGCGACATGGCTCCGAAAAAAGAAGATAATCTTCTCCCAAAACACCAACATCCGACAGAAATTGGCAGAGAAAGCGCGACAGTTTGCGACAGCGACAATTCACTTTCCATTCCTCTTTGTTTTCGTTGCGACAGCGACATTTGTCCCTAACGAAACAAGCGACAGACAGAGTCGTAAACGGGCGGCAAAGCGACACCAGACCACCCCTTGGAAGGCCTCTTAGGTACACATCTGCGCGGAGCTCGAGGAGGTACTAGCGGCCAGACTTGCTTTGGGTGCTGTATTAAAAGGAAGGGTTTGCATTGATTTTGGTATAACCGCGAGGAAAAGACTAGCAACGAAATCTCTTGAGTCTTGCTAGTTGCCGCGTGCCATGCAGGCAATGTAATTCAATTAGGTACACATAATTTGTGCGTCCAGTTTTTGTAGACTGAACTTATGAATAAAACTAAGATTATATTCATTTTTTGCGAATTTAAAGTGGATATCAAAATCCAGAAAATTATTGAAGCGAACTTCTCATTCCAACAATCCGTTCAAAATATTGTTCAAATATTTTGGCTTGCCACCCATCTATCCGCAAATCCTGTGCGTGGGAAGAACACATTATGGATGCTATATCCTAAATAATTTGAGCTTTTACTGATACGGATTGTATCTTGTCACGTCCCATAGTAGTTTATATCATTTCATATCATATCATTTATAACAACGTAACCTAAAGTAATTAGAAAACTAAAGTAACAAGTATGTCATATATACTGTACCCTCTCTTGTAGTATATAGGCATGTGCAACTGACAGTCTGCCAAATATTTGTCATACTGTTTTTCCATATTTCATTGAAAAGGTTGACCTTCTGATAAAATCAGCACACACTCAGTCGTGAAGAGTACATTTACAAAACTTTGTTTTCAACAGATCTTAAATTAATCTGACGCGTACGTTTTTCCCAATACACATAACACAGCCATTAGTTTTTCATTTATCGGTAACGGAGTCAACTACCTCGGGTAGTTACTTCCAGGCGATCAGCGTGCATGGTGGTCATTTTGCGTTAATTTTTTTCTCCACTGAGCTCAAAAGTATTGCACGTCATTTTGTGACAGATCAAGCAACAGATAGATGATATATATTTGGGTTTATGTAAAAAGCATTGTTTTACGTGCTCTAAGCTGCACTGCTACAACTACCCCCCCCCCCCTCCCCACTTCCCAGGCCCCCAAAAAGCTTTTACCCCAGGGATCAAATCAATCCAACATTGGCTTTTTAACCTGCCGGAAATACTCCGTAGTGTAAGGAGCCTTTATGGTCATTCACTTCGTGCTCTTTGGCACATGAGCCATTCGGCTACAAGCAGAGGCAAAAGAGTCTGAAGAGTGATGTCTGATAATATAATTTCCCACGACCCGACCACATTCTTTGGGTATGCTTTGCGGAAGTTTTAATTTACGACCCTTTAGCTCTTAAATGTGCTAAAAGACATTTTTCATTTGAAGTTTACTCCAGCGAACATTTGAGAGGTCATACTTGAGGATTTCATGCACAGACTCAAACATGAGGGCCACCACGTTCAGCTAATAAGAACTACATTACTGCTCTGTTGCTTTCATTTGAATGGTCACACTTTAGAATTTCAGCTACACACTCAAAAGTAGATCCTCCACTAGCGTCATAAGCAGTACTACAAGAAAGCTGTCCCTTTTATAGCTTTCATTTCAATGGTCACATCCACAGACTCAAAAGTTAGAGCCACCTTGTACAGCATCACAGGAACATAATGCTCATTAGCTTTCGTTTGAATTGTCACACTTTAGGATTTTATCCACAGACGCAAAAGTTATAGCCACCTTATATACCGCATAACAGACGCAATTTAAAAGGAGCACAACTCGTGGCTTGCATTGGAAATCCGACTTACATTTCTTCCAGACGTGAAATCAAATACGTGATCTTTGCAATTGTAATTGCACTTGTTATAATGTGGTCAGTCTTTCATTGATTTAGTGTGGGCTTATGTTGTGATTTGCGAAACTAGCAATATAACTACTCGATATTTCTTATTTTTAGTTGCAAGCTCGGTTTCGCTGAATCACAGCGATTTTCTAGAATCGTCATCAGACACGCTCTGGTCCTCTTGAATTTGATACCACCGAAAGAATCTGAATAACTTTCTTCGCCCCAAAGACCGACTATTTTGAGCGCCGAACTTTTCCTCTAATCGAATTAATTAAAAAATGTAACACTAATTGTAGAAAAAAGGTGTAAATAATAAAGATTGTTGTTGCTGTAACAGTACCTTAACTACGCACCACGCGCGCACAGTATTTGCAAATGACGACGATTTATACTTTGTGTTGATAGGAAATTAATTAACTCGTTGACAAGACACCTCTGTAATTTATTTGTAGATTGCAATCCTATTTGCGCGGTCACGAAAAACATGTTTGATGCTCGACTAAGCTAACGAAGAGTTCGAGAGAAGATCTACGATGGCAAAGGTCGGAAGGTCGACCAGCAGTCTTTAGGCATTTATTTAGCCGAGCGCGAAGCGAGAAAAATATCGTGCGCCCCGCAAGGCTAAATAAACGCCTGTTATAGAAAACCAAGAGGTAACGCTGGACTACAAACTCACTGCCGACACATGCCTTTCAATGAACTCCACAAATCTCAACTGCTTCTCATTTGAATTCTTTACGAAAATACAAAAACAATTTTCTAACCCCAAACGCGATTGAAACAATTTCATAAAATACACTTTTTATTTACAGGTTGACTGGGCCGTCGCCAGCCGAAATTAGTCACCAAGGCAATGTGTACAAAAGACACCTTTATAATATTCATTTGTTATTTTTCTGTGTATAGCCTCTTAAAGGAAAATAAAAAATGCTACGCCTCTGTGAAACTACACAGGCTGCTTATATTTTCGTAAGTAAAACACAAGAAAGGAAAACAAATCAGCTAAATTCAAAATTGTGCCTCGGTTGGCCTCCTACTAGCTGGGGCCCTTGTTGAATTAGTGTTTTGATAATAACCGTCGATTTACTGCAACAACAAAAATTGGACATTTCAACACAAACAATAAGCATTTTCTCCTTAACGATATCGTCTACAAAATCTACCAAATCCATCTATATACAAAATCTTCTAGAGGTTTCCTTTATTTGTACATCTGTATTTTGGATGAATAGCTCAAACAAGAAAATCTGAATTTTTTTCCCAGCAACTTGGTGGGGAATCAAGAATCCCATATAACACCAATCACTCTTGTTTATACTGATCAACTGATCCCAAGATTTTTACACAAAACCCTTGCTCAAGGTGCGGCCAAAGTTCATGTGTTTGCACAAGGCATACAACACGCACTAGATTTTTTCTAGAGATTCCCGAAATGCGATACTCGCTAACCAAACAATATTTTACAATTCTTTTCGCCTGGGGTACGGTTTACCGAGCATAGTACACATGCCCAGACATCTTGGGGCTCCCAAATTGAATAACATGACATCAATTTTACAAACACTACATACATTATACATTTAAAACAGATCGCCATCCTTTATGTCGACATTGTTCTTCAGCTATCTATTGTGTCGCGTGTAGACTTAACAGGCAAGCCTCCATTGTTCTTCAAATCACCATCTACCTTTATCCCTGGCCGTAAAAAAGCCGTCGAAGCAGCACTTCTGGAACACTCCCTTGAGCTGAGGTTTGATGCAGAAACGTTCAAACTGGTGCATAAGCCGCTGCATCCCGCGCGAGGGAGTACCAACCACTTGGAACCTCTGTTTGGCGAAGTGCTCCATATTCCTGTATTTAGCGCTGAAGGTGCGATCCGCAATACAAAAAAGCTTTCGCTTCGCCGCACGATACCCGACTCTACAGCATCGCTTCTCCAGGTGTCTTCTGTGAGACATGTGCGACACAGGGCGCGGGGTCGTGGCCGGATCGCTCGTCGCATTCACCTTCCCTGTTCCAAGCGCCATCGATCCGTTAGCCACATTCTGCTGATCCAACACCGACGAGTTCGATTTTTCCAGATTCTTGCGATGCTTGGCCCCTATCACACAAGGAAAATAACACGGTTTTGATTTTAGTTTCCGATCTTTACACATTCCTGCGATCTATTGAAAGCCATCACTCGCTTTATAAATGGTCACAAAATATTTGCGCGGGATCAGCTTTAACAATATATTCATAATCTTCGCGCGCATTGTTTTCTGCCCACGCACTACAGCTACTCAGCTTATCTCGATGCGTAAAGTATTTCGATCACGTCCCAACGTTTGTTTGGGTTTTCTACGTTTAACAGCCCTTGAATTTTGCGCCTAATAAAATCTATTGATATGCAAGAGTATTTTATAATTACTAGAGCGATAAAATCAATGAGAATCCCTTTTGTTGTGGTTGGTCATGAACGCGGGAGAACTATCAAACGCATGCCAAAAGTGAAATCAATGAAATTCCTTCGCAGTAAATCAGTGAATTTTAACACACTTTAAACCAAAAGTACAACGAAGAATAAAAGTTTAAACTTGGTGAACTCACCCCGCTTCGCTTGGCTTAGTTCAGATAGGCAGATGAAAGCCAGCACGAAGAGAACCTTGGTTTTGAAATTCATGGTCATCCGACAATCGATCTTTAGTAACCACGTTTCGAAACTTTGAAGTTAAAACCTGTCCTCGTGAGTTTGTTGAAATTCCTGGTTATGATTAGCCGGTTCTGAAATGAAATGGCGACTTTGACGGTTGACGGTTGGTAGTTCTATTCAACAAGCGTAGATAGGCTCATCTGAGTGTTTCTTCGCATTCCCCTGACACTGAAACGCATGAAATTAGAACCCCATCAAATAAACAGACCGCTGTCGAGAGAAAACCATGCCAGAGGAAGTCGTTTAGTGTGGGGAGGGGAGAGTCAAAGCGCGCCTAAGTAACTGCCCCGGTGAAGAATATTTAACGTTGGTGGGCATAACATTTGAGAACCGGTGGTTTTCAAACAAGTGGATGTTTGGAAAGCCTGGTCTAAAATACAAGTCTTCAAGAAGTTCGAAAAGAAGACCTTACCCACCCTACCCGGGTCGGGCGTAACACTCTAAGGAAATTGACATCTCTTGTTGCTGGGGTCGCGCAGTGAGCCGATATTGTATCAATTGTCGTCTGCAGTGAATTTTAATCACGGAAAAACAATTTCTAATTTTATATGTGCTCTCCATGCGGTCGAAGTAAAGGCCATTGTTTGTACATGTGGATGAGCCACCTCAGTATTGTGGCGGAGAGATATTTGGGCGCCATTTTTCAGTAAACAAGTAAAGATTAAACGAGCGTTAGACAGTCATTAAAAGGACAAGAAAATTGTATTTTCATAAGGGATGTTTTTTCGCATTTAATGACAATTACCGCCAGCTAGGATCAAAACAAACGGAGCTTGCGGCCGTTTTAGAACAGGATTAAGGCAAAGATAATCCCGATTATGTTAAAAACCAAAGATTTAAACATGTAATCACGCAAATTCACATCGCTGACGTTCCACAGTGTTCAGGAAGTCGTAAACATCGACTAGCGGAAATTGCAACGTCGGCGAATTCATCCAGAAATGGAAAAAGCATGGCATTTTTTTGTTTTCGGATTTTGTGAGCGAGGATGAAATTAAGTTACGGTGTTCATGGTGCATGCAGAGGGCTTGCAACTACTATAAACGACAATTAATTACTCTTCTTTCAGTGCCTGTTGTACGCTCAAAGTACAGATTTAAAATCCACATTCAAGGACTGCATTATCGATTGCGTCTGCTGAAAGCATAATGGCTCACACTCTCCCAGTTAAGCCGTAAGACAACAGTACTATTGACTCTGTACGGCTCAGCCTGAGCTGCCCCCCAAAATCCCAGTTTGAACGAAGACGCAAATATCATGAGGACTGAAACAACTATAGTTTTACCGCAACCCGCCAACCCGGAGCCATCAGCTAAGCCAGACAAAGGGAGAACGCCCTTTCCCTCGGAAAAAAACTTAACTTGTTTGGATAAGTAAATTTGTTTCGCCGCCGATGCAATAGTTTATGAAAAAAAAACTTGTGTATTTTTCTGCCGTGAAATGAATAACGTAAACGCGAGTGATCATTTTAATTTGTTTTCCTAGTAAGCTTAGAAAAGCAAGCTTTGAGAACTTTCGATGACAGTAATGTTTCTTTTGTGCAAAAAGGCTGTTTATTCAGTTGGCTAACCATTGTCGAAGCTCGCGACACCGTTCGGTTCAAGGTTCTGCTTGTGACAGCTTTTATATCGAGTACTAGAATAGCACAGTAACAAGATCATTTTTTTTTTAACTCTTTTGCTTGTATCAGGAAGTGATCAACAGCGTAGGCTGACGAAGCATAGCGCTTGTTATTTATAGATGTTTATTGTTCGAAAATGGAAACGGTTTCCCGTGCTGAAGTGAAGGCAGCTTACTCGGAAAAACTAACCGAGAGTAAACAAATGCCGACTGATACCCCTGTTGGGGGCAGCCCAGGGTGAAACAAGACGAAATTGGGCTAATTTCGCGTCAAAGTACTTTCGCCTGTTCATTCATCCATAGTTTTTCTAAAGGGGCCACCAAATTTATTTGCAGTTCATTAATCAAAAAAAAATTATCATGTTCCGGTTTCTCGTTCCTGCGAGCAGTTATTTTCTGCCTTCAAACAATAACATTCCAACAAAAGCAGTACCGGTAAATATGACAAAAGGTTTCTCGGCGGATATAAACGTGAACGTTTAGGAAAAAAATTATCGAAAAAGCGAGAGAGCTGTTTGTCCATTTGAACTGAAATCTTATGTTTCAAAGCTTTACATCACCATAAAAGGAAAGTTTGAATAACAATAGGTTCTTCCGAAGTAAAAGACGGCAAACGGAACATTTTGTAACAAAACATCCCAGATCTCTTCTCTATATCTTATGGCGTATCTAGTAAGCTTCCAGACTGCTAAATTTCAGATGGTATGATCGCAAGAAAGGCGAACAGTTTTGTAACTAGCAGAAAATTTAAAATGTTTTCCCGATTTCTCTAGACCTTTGGCAAGAGCTTTTTCAATACAGGTATTTTTTTTTTACTTAAAATATCTGAAATATGTCTTCAAAGGGTGGTGTCACCGAGCAATCTTCGGAATCTGTCTGACTCCCTCTATCTAGGCTATCACGAGTATCAGTGCTGGAATAATTAGAACCGAATGACTCGGGAACTGAATACCTATTGAAACTTTGTTTGTTGAACCACGTGACCATGGCGTGAACATCACGTGCGATCAGGTGTATCTGATCACAATAGCTCAGTAGTACGTAAAAAGGTAAGTATAAACGTCTGGGCCTCTTACAAGCCATCTGTGCTTTTTGCTTCTGACTACGGCTTATAGTCCCGCATACAGCCGCAACATTTCTTTTTATTTGCAGACTTAAAGCGCAGTGGCTCCCGAGCTTTTTATCAGTTTTAAAACTTGTCAGGAAATGACCAGACTTGAGTGACCGGAATAAAAACGAAAGTTTTCTACTTGAAATGTCCGGTTTGGATCAGTTCAAATTTGGTGCTGTATTCTTGCAAGAAGATCTGAAAACTTGATGGTGGGCCCCATTTTTTTTTTTTTTTTTTTTTTTTTTGTTCCGTTATTGATGAAACTAAAACGCAACCTTTTGAAAACGCCCGTAAGGACCGGATAGGGGGATATTGCTAAGAAAGACATTATGTCGTCTAGTTTCATTACACGCCGACCAGGGGTCCGTAAGCAGGGGAATCAAAATTGAATCATTGCTTGCATGGCCAGTTTTAAGGCTCTATTATTACTGGTTACAGAGGTAGTGTGGAATCTGAATCCATACGTGGTCCGACAATGTTAGCCGGCTAATCCTGTAAACAAAATAGTATTAATTTATTTGTCCGAATTGTGACCGAAACAGAAATTCCTGAGAGCAAAATTACGGCCGCTTCACAAATTCACCATTTTGAACAAATCAATTTGACTTGACTGCATGATTCAGCTCGATCAGAATATTCTTCCATTCAACTCTAACCCAATTTTAAATAAAAGTGAAGGAAATAAAAAATTTGTGAGAAATAATAATTTGCCGTGTAGGTAACAAGGCTGAAAATCCATTTCTTTTACCCTCCTTTGAGGTATTTTGAGTGAGCTCTGAACCCTGAATTTTTGTGGCTACTGTTGCTATGCAACAGTAGACTCTATGTTATTTCTCTTAGCTGTGCTCTAAATGTTCTCTAGTTATGCTGGTTGTAGTTCCTCAATATATTACGCCGTATTTTCAATGTTCATCTGAGGGATCGTGATTTGGAATTCCCTGTATTATACCTCATGGCTCTTGTGCTCTCAACTGTCTCGTTCTGCAGCTCGGACTTGTTTTGGAGCGGTGGGTGGGGGGGGACAGAGCAGTTCTGTGTCTCTTTATCTCATAAAAAATTTAGCCGATGGCTTTCATTCAAATAGTGATAATGGCACGTTAGGATTTCACACAAATTCAAAAGCTACAACCAACAAGTTTAGCACAATAAAAAGCAACAAGTGAAAGTCATGCTCCTCAGTGGCTTTCGTTTGAATGGTGTACTTTACTCGATGTCGTCCACAAACTCAAATAACAGAACAATCTAGCAAATCAATAGAACAGCATGACTTTCATGTTGAAATGGTCATACGTTGCAATCACTTTGTAAAGCAGTATAATAAATGATTTTTAAATTTGGCTGCCACTGACTGTTCGACTTCTTCAACAAAACCGTGTACTCAAATTTTTGTGTTCCGGTGGCAAAGGTACTCACACAGTTTCCCTCTACGTGACGAACTTCCGTTTACGTTATGTCAAATTGACAGATTCCTTCCTGCCACATCAACGTGATCAAAGGACTCAAGGATTAGAGATAAGCTAAGAGGCAATCAGATTTAAAATATCTGACCGGACGCGAGGGAGATAACAACTGACATGTTGTTTTTGTAAACAATTTAGGCTGCGCGCGAGATGATGAGCCTGTCTGATGAACTCCTTAACTGATAATTTTATGGTATGTGAAAGAGCTGAAAAGGAAAGCGCGTGAGGCACGGCTTATCTCCGTACCCCCTGATGTACAACGCAAACTTCATTCTTCTTAGCCTGAATAACAATAATAATAATAATAATAATAATAATAATAATAATAATAATCAAGGACAAAAGTGGTGCCAGTGGTTGAAGGCGCATTAGGTTCATTGTCAAAGAAGCTGGCAGGCCACTTGGAGCAACTAGATTAAAACCCTATCAAGGACGATGCAAAAGTCGGCACTCCTCGGATCGGCACATATCCTCAGAAAAGTGCTGGAAGTCTGAGGTCTCGGGATGAGACTTGACTGGATATTTCTTCCCAGGGATAATCCCTGTGCTAAATTCTAATAATAATAATAATAATAATAATAATAATAATAATAACGATTTATTAGTAGTACTTCCACGAGGTGGCTCTTCGCCTTCTAATTACAAATCTCAAATCAAGTCAAATTAAATCAAATGTTGGTTTTGAGGAGAGGGGAAAACCGGAGTACCCGGAGACAAACCTCTAGGAACAGAGTAGAGAACCATTAAATTCAGCCCACATATGATGCCGAGTTCGGGAATCGAACCCGGGACACATTGGTGGTTGGCGCTCTCACCACTGCGCCAACACTGCTCCCCTAGGAATAGGCGGATTTCTAATGCACTTTTAGCTAAAAAACAAATTAGTTTTAATGAACGTTTCATCGTCGGAGTTCAATTTATTTCAAGTATTTTGTCAAGATGCCTCTACACCCCTCGTTTTAGTTGTCATCCTTGCACAAACAGGTCTTAACGGGGACTTTAGGCTCTAGGTTTAGCCTTAAGGCTTTAGGTTAGGGAGCAGTAAGAGGGTACCAAATTAATCACGCCAGTTTTTGCTACACACCAATGGTGTCGCGTAAGACTTATATAAGCAAAATTTTAGAAGAACGTACAAACCAAACGCTTATCGCCTGGACCGTGGCTGGAAAGGTTGCAAACGGGCAAAATCACTCAAGTTAGAGTAAATATTGCGAAAGTAGGAGTCTATGAACAAGTTCCGGTAGGGGATCGGGCGAAAGGAAAGCCCGCAAGCCGAGAGAGGTGAAGCTAATTAGGGGAGACTGGGGACGACTTCCCCCAGGTTAACTCTTGGCTCCCGATCCCTATTCCTACTCCAGTTCCCGCTTTTCCGTCGCGCTATCCCGCACTACAGGGAATGTTTCCAGGTTACAGTGCATGTTTGTGTTACCCTGTGACGTCTTTACATAGGATCACGAAGGGAGAAAAATTGTTGTAAACGGTGCCTTAATATTCCTCCATGTGGCAGGCTCCCAGTCAATGATAAAACGCGCGCAACTCAATTCTTTTGAGACCCTATCACGGTCGCAGAGAAAACGTGCGAAAACGTTTCTAATCTACTCTCAGTAGATATGCCGGTATAATATAGTCTTGGGCAAAGGTTTTTAGGATTAATCATATTTTAATTAACCGGAACAAGGCTGAAAAAAAATGGTTAACCTCACGATTCCTACAATTCCAAAGTACACTAAGTGTTTGCCGTTGTTGTTACAAGCACCTTGGTCAGTAGAATTAAAGAAATAAAAGCGAAGCAACTGTGCGCAAGAAAACTAGTGATGGAAAGCTTAATGGTTACATGCATTTAAGTTATTTTGTACCCTGAGGTTAAAACAAGTAGCAGGACAATACAAGTTTGTCACGGATTAAAACAAAACCCAAATCTCGGCAGTCCAACATCTGATCTTATTTATTCATTTCACATCTAAGCCAAAGCCGCGGTGATGTTTTTAACCACAGCAATTTTCATCCTGTACCGCGCGCAAACAACAAACGCTACCAT
>JAEMWC010000126.1:880000-892500 GCA_016490735.1 Pachyseris speciosa
TAAGATGCGAGGCTAACCAGATCCCGGCCCTGAAGAAGAGCTGACCAGCTACAGTAGAGCAATGGACATTGAGTAAAAAAGAAATTAAGGCTGGTTACACAGCAGAATGCAACCGATATATTCTTGAACAAGCGATATAATATCTGGAAAGGCACAGCCTTTCTTCGCCAGGGGCTTCTTGAAGTATCCAGTGCATGGGCTAACTTCGGTAAATACGTTGAAAAAAGGCAGCTAATAGTTTGCCGTCTTAGTTTTTATCCGGGTTTGGGGGGGGGGGGGGGGGGCTACTACAAAAATAATTAATATAGGGAGGCTCCGCCCCGAGGTCCGACCCCTTACCCTTTTAAATACCATTTTTGACAGAAAAGGTTCCCTTTTTGTATACCTTCCATTGACAAATGGTACCCCTTTCGTATACCTTCTATTGGAACAGTACAGTCAAGGTACGTGTGTTCGAAATATTTTAATGAAAGGCACTTTTAAATACCTAAATGACAGATTTTCCTTCCCTTTCAAATACTTCGACTCGTGAAATCCCTACCCTTTCATATACCTGAAGCGTGAAAAAGGTACCCCTTTCGGGCGGAGCCTCCCCGTACAGGAGTACCCCCGGGGGTTTTATCGACCAAAATACAATTAATCGGTGTCCAAATAACATGCAGCACGTTTTTGGGTTAAGTGCATAGGTTAACTTCGGTAAATACGTTGAAAAAAAGGCGGCTAATGGTTTGCCGTCTTCGGTTTTTATCGACCAAGATACAATTACTCGGTGTCCAAATGCCATACCGCACCTTTTCGGGTTAAGTTATTTTTAATTACCCAATTGTTTCATCTCATTAAAACGGGACGGTTCAATCATTAAAAGCTTATTTAACACAATAATTACTTATTTACCTTGTTTATGTAAACTTTAATTTACTAAGAAAACTTACAAGATCAATCCAATGATTTTTGTGTATATCAAGAAGCAGTTAAGTAAGGTAAGATCATCTTTGCAAAGATCTCGTTTAATGCGGCAACTATTATGTTAAAATAGCCGAGCGGTCCGTGACCTTATACTGCACACCCACTTCACTCCACACACGGCAAACTTTATTTCCCATCTTCTTAAGCTCAGCTCGGTACAAGTGATAGAAATAGTCCTTGAGTCTTCACGAACAACTATTTGGCGATTGATTTCAGATTGTTGTTGAGTCACGGCTAGTCGCCTTCAACACCCAAGATTGAGGAAAGCTTGTTTTTCTATGAAAATCAGTAAAGCCATTGTTCAGTACGTGGCACAAATGGTACATCTCTTTGCTTATTAACTCTTTTTAATTTACATGATAATATATCTCCGTACATGATTGTTTCAAGGCCTTCTAAAACCACACACTTTTCTGCGTTAAAGACACCTACTTATTTGGTTTCACATCATAACTTTACTTTCAGGGACTGGTATCCCGTTATATTAGGTTTATATTCCCCATACAGTGGTTTCTGAATCAGTAATCCACAAAGGGCTGGGAAAAGCGTGCATTCCTGCAAATCGATAAAATATTTTAACTTGTCCTAATCCGGTTTCTTTTCCGTTTTTGTATTTTGTTAAGTTTATGTTTGCGCTTCCGCTCATTTGGTGTTATTTATTTTTCTTTTGGCATAATGCTAGAACAGACTATCGACTCTAGCTCTTGATCTGCTCTGGTCAACTTACTGTTATGAAAATAAGATTATCTGCTGGAAATATAATACCTTTTTACAAGTTTTACAAACTCTTTTTTCGTTTCCTTATCACAACAGACTATAAAACGATTGCTATAAATAAACGTTAGTTCTTAGCATTTAATCTATTTTCAGAGTTAATTTGTTTGTTTTGAATAAAGCAGGTTATTAACCTTAGTTGAGGCAGGTTAGCAAGGATAAATAAATATGACTTATTTCCGTATTTGGAAATTAATGCTATCCTCTAAAACCATCCTGTTTTCCTACAAATAGAAAATTAAGCGGGGGTGAAGATTTGTCGTCTAACTGCGAGTAAAGGCCCGACCTGCAGGCCACGTTTGATCAGCATGGTCAAAACTGGCAAACATCGTGAAAACGTCAGAAAATTATAAAGTTTCTGTACAAAAAAACCTTTCTTAAAAAGTCATAACTTTGAAACACAAATCAGTCTATGTCGTTTTAAGGCGTGATCCACCATAGCACATACTTCTTTAGCACACCCCCAAGACAGAGTAACTCCAGCGCCTCCATGTCCATAGTTGTGCAGTACGTCGGGTGACACAGAATCCCACTCTAGGCAAATGTTACCGCCTTTGCGTCCGGGCCGCAGGCCTACCAACACCTCTTCTACGTCATCGTCCTTATAGTTACGCAAAGGGGGGAAAAAATTCTTGACCTTGTTAAACATTTTGCTGATTGGTGGATATTGGAGCGTGAGGTCTACGTCCCATTGGTTGGGTTGGACCAGGCCACCCAGCCAAATTTTGTCGTCGTTCCTTGGTAAGATGTAAATAAAATCTTGGTTTTCCTGTTCAGCGTGATCGAGGATCGTGTCCGTAACAGAAACACTCATGGAGTATGTCAGTTTGGGCATTAAGCTGCCATCATTGCGCACTTTAAGGATCGCGCCTGGAAATGAAATCGTGAACTATGTAATTATTCAGAAGAGTTGACTGTTTATGTCCATTGGATGAGGGCTTTCGTCTAAATGTCTCTTTTCCCTAAGCAATGTTTCATACTTCTAACAGCCTTCGAGACAAATCTCTCTTGGAAGATTTAATATGGGTTGTTCACTTTGACCAATCACAACAGACGTTAACAGCGGCAAGGAGCCAATCAGGATACGCCGAAACAATTCACGTGTAGCCGACGCCAAGCGTGGGTAATGCGTGTGACTAAGTGACGATTAGTTTAGGTTTTGCTTCTCATTGGTTGAGAAAGGGCGCGAGTTTTGTCAACCAATCACAGAGTGAAGTAAAGCAGAACAAAAGCAACCGCGAATTACTTTCAACTCAATTTAAAACCGTTCTATTGTATTGCATCTTTTTCTTTTGAAGGCCAATCAAATACAATTCTCTCACCTCTCAACGGGTAGACATCGGTGTCCCCGGCCAGTTCCTTGGCGCTGAGCCCAGAGCAGTTAATAATAAGCCTGGCTTTGTATTTGTTCTTTAACTCTTCAGCCTGGTCGCTCAGTAGGCCTTGAATTTCATCATATATAAAGCGACAGCCTTTGTTTCTGCACTCTTTGTACAACCACTGTAGAAACATGGCTGTGTCAACCATGGGAGCCATGTGTTGGTAGGCATCCACTACACCAGTGTCTGGGTTAACCGCTGAAAGACAAATAAAATCATAGACTTCTCATGAGTAAATTAATGGTAATGGTAATGATTTATTTCCCGCACATATCGCATAGTTATCCCAACGAGCCAAATAAACCAAAGGCTGTAGAGAGGCATTTTTAAGTACCTTATGGTGCTTGAAGTCTGTTTAAAGTGATGTTTTCATATGCTACAAGGAGTTCATCTGTTCGGATTCCCTAGCTGAAATTTTAATTGCCCGAAAAGTCAGGGAACAATATCTTCCTTTGAGAAAATGCAAGTTGAAATGAACTTTCAACGAACTTTCTAGGCAACAATTTTCTTTCCGAAAATGCTAGCTGACGTTTTTGACTGCCAAAAACAGCAATTACGACCTTTCCGAAAACCTCAGGGGCTAAGATTTCCCATTTGCGAATCTTTTAGGCCAAGTTTTAGTTACGAAAATCCGAGTGTACTAGCTCTTCAATCGACGCCGAAAGCCCCAGGTGAATTACCCTTCACCGAACAGATATCTACCGGAACTTGTCCTTGGGTGCCCCTGGACATTTGCGAGATGTTTTACTTATGAATAGAAAATCTAAGCTTAAGGCTTCAACCATAGATCTTTTGGTACAAAAACAGCTTCTACCCTTTAGTTCTGTGAGCCTCCGCTACTTCTGCAAACGTCTGCACTGCTTAGGACATTGGGACACAACCTCGCCACCAGGCCTTTTTTTTCCCAATTTCAGAGGGTATAAAGCCTTGGGAACAAAGTTGTTCCGAACACAGTCCGACGTACCGGTTTCTTCAATGAGCTTGTCATCGTGCACAAATCCTGGAAGATAACAGAGTTCCTTCATCTTGTTCCTTTGATCAAGACTGTCATCGACCTTGTCCTTGAAATAAAACACGGACTGTTTAACAGCCACTCCTGTTTCGTCGGGTCTCATGGCCATTTCCACAAATTTGGTGTAGCTTTCTGTGCACCAAACCTTTGCCCTGTCTAACGACTCCTCATCAGTGTGTCCTCCACACACTGCAGGGGGCCATTCCCACAAGGCTCCTGCGATCTCCGAAGTGATGAGCTTCCCAGAGACCGACGAAGCGAAATCTTTGGCTATAACTGTCACCCTGTACCTGTTAGATGGGAAACGGAGCAAATGAAAACACTTTTTTTTTTCCATCTCTTTCCATTCAGATACCGATAGAATAGAAGTAATCCATCATTTTGCTCAGGGAAAGTAAACGAGAGAAACCGCGAAACGCACGAAAATTCTCCTGAATTTCCTTGTTATTAAAATAAACGAGCATGATCGTCTTTAAATTGTTACGAGATGATTTTTCCGCCTCGCTCATAGTTTCGGAAACGTCATCATGACAAAGGAAAATTTGACTTTCTTAGAAAAGGAGGAACTTACTCATTACTGATAAATATAGGTTTCAGCAGTGACGACACGTTCAGTTCAAAGGAAATGCGCAAGTGATATGTAGAATAAATACAAACCTCTAACATGTTTTGGAAAATCAGTTATGAGTCATTATCACATTAGATTACTTCACTGTTATCAAGCAAAGTATAAATACGTTGAAAAGAGAGAGATGTCATATTTCGCGTGCTTTTCTTGTAGCGGCACCTTGATTGCATGATACGCAAGCCATTGGATTTTCGGGGAGATTAGGAGGGAATGTAGCTCTTCACTGTTTTCCGATATTTTTCAGGACGCGTCTTTTGGCCTCCCGCGCAGTCGTTTTTAGGGGAGTCGAAAAATTACCGCGTGGGAGGCTACGTCTGTCATGAAGAAAAGTCTTCTTGACTTACCCTCGTTCCAAAAGTTGAAGTGCGCAAGTCATTCCAATCACCCCAGCTCCAACAATCAAAACACGAGGATTTCTGCGGCGCTACAAGTAGACAAAAACAACCGTTATTCCTATACATCAATACACACTAAAAACTCTCTATAAAACTTTCTCAATGATAATTTAAATCATGTAGAACTATTAATAGAAAAATCGTGCATAAATCAAGACAGAAAAACCTCGCTGAAGTCACCTCATAGTGTTAATTTCTTATAATTCTCGAGCACTCTGCAGATTTACCTGCATACCTGCTATTGAATATCACGGATACAATCAATCCGTTTCTTTCAAAATTTTTATTTTATTTTAACCTTTTTCGTTTTCTTAATGCTGTTGACCTAATTAACTTAACCCAAGAGTCTGACGAAAAAACTTAAAATGAGTCAAAATATTCGACATGAATTTCCGTAACGAAGTTCAAAGTTAAAAGCATATGAGCGCATGAGCCTGTAGGCAACCCTAAGTCCCACACATTATCGCAAAATATAAAATTAGTCAGTTGTTTCCCTTGGGGAACAAATTCGGCTCTTCAAAGTCCTTTCAGATTGATTTCAAAACGCTGTTGAAACTGATAGAATCTCACTGAACCGGTCATTTATTTTACGCTTGGTTTAGACTCAGTCTGTTTTCCTTTTTTTTTTTTTTTCAGTGATGAGACACTTGTTTGTACCGAAGATGTACATCTACATCTACATCACTAACTTGCAAAATCCGGCCTTGTCAGGGCAGTTCGCAGGTGTTATAAAAATCTAATAATAATAATAATAATAATAATAATAATAATAATAATAATAATAATAATAATAATAATATATCATAATGGACGTATTAGGGGGATGGTGCCGAGACTTAGAAGTCGAGCTGAAGGAGTTGGTCGGAAGTTACAACATGCAGAAGGCCGTAATCTCGGGAACACTAAACATCTCTCGGACGTTTAAAGTTGCAACATGAACAATGAAGATAGCTTTCCATTTATTAACTCTCTCCAGTCAATATTGTCTGGACTGTTAAAGCTATGGAGTGACATTCAATGAACTATGTTTTTACAGCCGATTAAGTAATATATTTAAGAGAATTTTAAAGATTGTATAATTACAATTTTAGGTCCAAAAGTGTCTTTATCCATTTTTTTTCTTTTTATTACTATTGATAGTGCGAGTTTTATTATATATTTTAAATTTTAAATTTATAGCGTTGTATTAGGTTTTCACTATAGTAACGGGCTACGCTCTAGCGCCCGTCATACTATTTTAATTGTATGTTGCACACAAGGATTTTAACTGCTGCACATAATAAGTAAATAAAATAAATATCTGATGTCTTATCTTGCAGGAGTGACTGTTGAATGGTACAGTTTAGTGGTGCTACATTTGTTCAAATTAGTACTTCAGTGAAACAAGTGGGGTTTTTTCTGCTGCTTAAAATTAATATTTCATTTGGAAACAGATGAATGGAATAAAAAAAAAAAAAATGTAACGTAAAATACTCACTGTTAGAGCTTCTGAGTACGTTGAAAAAACATTTGGTTGCAAGGCCATCATTCCGTCCCACACGGTCGACTCAGTTGCAGCTTTAGGGCACAGAGTTCAAGAGAAGCGTTATAATCCAGCCTTGCGTTGCGAGAACAGAGTAAAAATGCTTGCTCATGTATATACGTGCTGTACTTATAACGAACCATGGAGATTCAAAGCACGGACATGGTTTGGTCATTCAAGAATGCGGTACTAATCACAGTAAATGAACAGGAAGGAAAAAATTATCACGTACGAAGCGGAACGGCCAATCACAGTTGCTGAATGAGCGATACGATGCCAGCTAGAGTTTTAATTAAAATAAAATTACTTGCTAATTTTATCTTAGAACTTTGAATTTGCGAAAAGTTATTATATATATTGCGAAGAAATGATCGATTCATTGTGATGGAATGCTTAAGATATTAGCTCGAAAGAATTCACAACACACGGTTTTTCGACTTTTACGGCTCGCTTTCAGAAAGTCCTCCCTGAGCCCGAAGTTTACCCGAAATTGCAAACTAAGAACGTTTCGATCCACTTCTTCTACTAGGGGCACCCAGCGAAAAGTTTCGGTAGATATCTGTTCGGTGGAGGTTAATTCGCCTTGCGCTTTCGGCCTCGATTAAAGAGTGCACTCGGATTTTCGTAACTAAAACGTTGCCTAAAAGATTCGAAATTGGGAGATCATAGCCCCTGCGGTTTTAGGAAAGGTCGTAATTGCTGTTTTTGGCAGTCAAAAACGTCAGCTAGCATTTTCGAAAAGAAAATTGTTCCCTAGAAAGTTCGTGGAGAGTTCATTTCAGCTTGCATTTTCTCAAAGGAAGATTTTGTTCCCTAACATTTTCGGGCAATTAAAATTTCAACTTGGAAATCCGAACAGATGAATTTCTTCTAGCTTTTGAAAACATCGCTTTAAACAGACTGCAAACACCATAAGGTACCTAAAAATGCCTTTCTACAGCGTTTGGTTGATTTGGCTCGTTGGGTGCCCCTGTTCTACTGTGACCAGTTTGTGGTCCGGCAGGAAATTGCTTAACACTGTTGGCTTATGACACAATCTCTATATACTGAGCAAGTGAAGTTGTCTTTCGCCTGAAACCAATACTGCAGTAAAATATTTAATGGTTAAGGCAGTCGTTTCTGTTTTAAAATGTAACTCACGGCTCAAAAATTGCACTTTTCAATTTGCTTGCCTAAGATAATCTTCTCGGGAAAAAAATTTCAAACGATCCTCATCGGATGATTAACTTCTTGTCTTGTCTTGATATCTCAAGGTCAGCAAGAGACATTTCAGAGTTGCTTTTACTTGATTTTGGACTCCAAACTCTGTTTTCATAGCTCAACTTTGACCTTTTCTGAAAACGACGTGACTTGCGAACGGAAACTCAGGAACAACTCATCATGTGGATATTATATTTGATCGACGAATCAATCAAGCGGAACAAGAAATCAAACCAACAGCAAGTTCGCTAGCGAAACAGTAGCAATAAAAATTTCTGCCATAGAATTAACGAACTTAACGAACAGAGTACGCCTGGAAAGTAAGAGAGCAAACGAGGGGGGGAGCAAGATTGTAAAGACCCTTTATAAATCATAAGAGAACTCTTTGGTGTCGTTATCCACTCGGACACAGTTCGTAGGGTTTCGGTTTTCAAGAGTTTTTGAAAACCTCAATCAATCAATCAATCAATCAATCAATCAATCAATATATTTAACGGGGTCGGTACACTTGGCTAAAAAGCTAGTTTACAGGTACGCCACGAAATAAAAAAGAGAAAAAAAAATTATAAAAGCCTTTTGAAAGTGTATAAGTTAGAATAAATTAAGATAAAAACTAACTAATATTAAAATATAAGAATTTAACAATGTTGTAACTAAGTAAAGTGTATAAAAAATGTGATCATTAAAGCAGTAAATATAATTAAGAATAGATCCTCATCGCATCAGAGTCCTGTGAGATCTACTGTTTTTAAGTAGTTTTTAAAAGTATTGTATGTTTGTATCTTTCGAGACTCGTCCGGTTAAGCGTTCCACAATTTCGATGCAGCGTATCTCCATGATCTTAAGCCAAAAGTTGTTGATTTTGCTTTTGGAAGGTCCATTATTCGGTGGTGCCCCTAAGGTTATAAGTGGAGCACCTTACTGTTATAAGATCACATAAGCTTGTAGGTCCTGCATCGCTGGCTAATATCTTGAAAACAGTGGAAGATATTTTCGCTAATCGCTGTTCACGAAGACTTGAGAGACCGATACGCTTACAAAGTTCCTCATAAGGCGAGGACTTATCTCTAAAAACAAAACGGAGCGCACGTTTGTTCACCATCTCTAACTTGTCAGCTGACTTCCTATTACAGAAGCAGCATTTCTGCTAGCCTGTGCGCCATGCATTCTTATTGAAAAAAATCCCACTTACTCGAAGTTTGTTAAGTTACATTTCCTTATATAAAGCACGCTCCAGTACGTCTCCGTTCTCAATTTGCTATTTCAAAACTTTCTGTTGTTATAGTTCCATAAGGATGTGAAAGCAAAGGATTTGAGGGATGTCATTTGTGTGCTTGCTCTGAAGAAAACAATAGCGTGCCATGACATCTTGCAATCCTCACGAACATTTTACTAGTTGAATGTTTTTTTTCGTTAGACACATAACTCGGTTAAAGTTACGATCGTTTAGAGCGAAGTGATACTTCCTATTCTGAAGGTGCACTTTGCAATAATTGCTACAATAAGATTACTTTGTTTTAACCGGCACAGTGTGGACACGTTAAAAAGTACGCTTCACCTTTATTCTGTTTATTAAACCCTCTATTAGTTTAACATATAATGCCCAGCATTTTACAATACATCCCCTCGCACAATGTCAGTTTCACGTTACGTCTATTATAAAAATAAAAATACAAAATAGAGCGCGACGTAAACTTCTATAGCATCTCTATATAAACACGGGGAGGACTTTTAATATATAAATGTATAATACATTAGATATTACTCATAAGGAATATAAAACCCTGAAAAATTGGGAAACCATCCTAGAAGCTGACAAATCTCCTTTCATTTTTATAAAAATTTTATAAATAGACCCTAAGAAAGGCTATTGGAAGCAGCATTTCTGCTAACCTGTGCGCCATGCATTCTTGTTGAAAAAAATCCCACTTACTCGAAGTTTGTTAAGTTACATTTCCTTATATAAAGCACGCTCCAGTTTAGGCAAAATTAATTTAATGTTATACCAAAGGAGGGCAAGAAACAACCGCCTGAATTAATTTGCTAAAAGGTTTCCGACAGTTTTATTCCCAAGTTTTATGTTGGTGTATTGCTATTTGTCGCACAATAGATATATTTACAAAGATAACAAGATAGAGCGCTTTTCAATTGAGTGTCGTAAAACCAAAACCAAAACCAAAGCAATTACTCCAGCCAATCACAACAGGTGTAAGCAATGTAATGAGCCAATCAGAATACGAAGCAATTACATGTAGCCGACGTAAGGCGCGGGAAAATACGCGCGTGCAAGTCACTATTGGTTTTGGTTTTGGTTCTCACTGGTTGAGAAAGTGGCACGAGTTTTGCTGGCCAATCACAGAGCGAAGCAATGCAAAACCAAAGCAAAACCATAATTACTTTCGACACTCCACTGAAAACCGCTCTATCCAAGGTAAACACAATCAAAAGAATAATAATAAAAAATGATGGAGGGCGACGGGGGAGGGGGGGGATCAGGATCAAATCTCAATTGATAACCTCCCTCCTCTCACCCCCAACAGTGTAAGGATATAAATACAATACATATTAGTGAATTCAAACAAACAGAGAAGATCTTAATAGCGCCTTAAGGCCTTGTGTAAGGCGCTATAGAATTATTTCTCGTTTTTTTAAAAATAATACATAATATTTATAATATTTGACCTATGTTGATATTTTTAGTTTTTTTTCATTTACACACATTGGCGAAGCGCTTCACAATATTTTTTTAATTTCTAGCACTTTATAACTTTTTATCATCATCATCATCATCATCATCACATCATCAAGATTATTATTAAAGATTACCAATAATAAATACACACTTAGATCCTAAATTAGACTGTACAAACAGACAATGAAGTGCAGTAATTAAAATTAACAACTACATTACGTAGTCCCTAAAGGTCACTTTTTATTGCCAGCATTTTTGCATAATAAACAAATTACAGTTTTGCCAGGTGTGGCCGGCTTTTGGTGGCTTGACTGGACGTCTTAGCCACTTCGCGATCAATAAGCTTCACAATATCTGCTGCAGTACCCCAGTTTAACGTCATTCCCCATCGATAATGTCCATAATTATGGAAAATGCACGGCTCATCGGGATCCTGCTCCAATCTGACTGTTTCCCTCCCAGGGCGTACCCCCACAGTCAGCTGAAAGTCACTGTCCTTCAACACATCAAGTTGAGGGCAGAGTTCTTTGCATTGTTTTAACATGGACTGAACATATGGAGCAGACATGGTTACATGGTGCTCCCCGCAGTTTGGCTGTACAAATGATCCAAGCAGCAACTGGTCTTCACCTGGAAATGGTAACATTTTAGTTAAATAAAAAAAAATTCATTAATTGAATTACATCTTCGAAATTTAATTAATGAAATCTTTCATTGACTTAATTCAATCTAAAATAATTAAATCTTTCATCAGTTTTTGAATTTTATTTTTACGACTGGAATGATCCACCTTTAGACATTCGATATGAGGCTGGGCCAGTTTAACTTCTTTCAAGTGCCTTTTTAAGACATTAGTTTTTAATCTAGCCAGTTAAAATAGGTTTTCTCTGAGATCTGTAATTTTAATGCTTTTCAGTTTTTCTTGTAAACATTTTATATTTTAAAGTTATATAACCTGCAGTCGATCAATGAAGTCATTTTCACTTCTTTTAAACATGTTTAAATACATCATTTTAGAGTAACTTTTAATTTAGTTAGTTAGGTTTTTCCTTTGACCTGTAATTTTAAGGTGCTCTTACACTGTGCAATGTTTCATGTAACTTGTGTTGCAATGCCAATGTGAGACAAGACATTGCACAAAACATTGTACCAAGTGTAACATACCCTGCAACAAACAAAATCATTGTGAGACAAGTTGCACAAACCGTTGCAGAAAGTAGTTCCGGTTTGGATATGTTACACTTGGTACAATGAGTGTGCATTTTATATTTTAAGGTTTGAAACACGCATCATATTTCACATGGAGGATTGGGCAATATAAACGCTAAATTATTTATTATGAAAAAAAAAAAAAACCACTGACCGGCCACTTGTGGTTATAAGAATATGTGTTATGGATTAAAGCCAATAATATTATTCTAACCAGTCTTGCGATGAAATTATTTGATGTCCAACTATCTTTTGTGTCAAAATACTAAAGATAACATTAGGTTTTTCCGTTACAAAATTATTTACAGAACTTTATTGACTTTTCATTCCACAACAGACACTGTATTGTTATAACATGCCTTTTGCAAAGAATTTGGTCAAATGTAAAGAAAGAAGATGCATTATGTTTAGAGTAAATCAAAGGCCAATTCCAGAAAGCAAGACAAAGTCATGCAAAGATGAAAAACAGCTGAAATTTGGCATGAGTGTTGATACTTTCACTACAATTTATTGTAGCCTGCGTGGCAAGCACTATAAATTAGAAGGGGAGGGGGAAAGCGGGCGAGCACATGAAGCGAGGGGAGAGTGTGGAGCATGACAGGAATGACTGGAAAAGGAAGCTTCCTTCCCTTCCCTTCCCCTTCCACAGTGCTCCCCTCGCTTTGCATGTGCGCCCATTTTCCCCCTTCCCTTTTCCTTTCTAGTGTCTCCCTCACAGGCTAC
>JAEMWC010000126.1:897500-905000 GCA_016490735.1 Pachyseris speciosa
ATCTCAACAAATGGGAATTTCATGATGCTGTGAGACTCCAATATGATTGGCCGATACCCGATCAGCCGTCAGTGTGCGTTTGCGGTAGCATTTTTACAGTAGATCATGCGATGATCTGCCAGCGTGGAGGCCTAGTTATTCAGCGCCACAATGAAATTCATGATCTACAGGCCGAGCTGCTCGACATGGTTTGTTATGATGTGCAAGTTGAACTGGCATTACAACCGATTAAAGGCAAAGAGCTTGACAGAGGGACTAACCAAGCCCCTGATGCATGCCTTGATGTCCACTATAGGGGTTTCTGGGAGCGACAGAGGGCTGCTTTTTTTGATATAAGGGTGTGTCATCCCAATGCGGACTCGTATAGAGATCTTAGCCCCAAGCAAATCTACAGGATTCATGAAAATGAAAAGAAGCGAAAATACAACTCTCGCGTCACAGAAATAGAGCAAGGCACATTCACCCCATTGGTATTTACAACAACAGGAGGGATGGCTTACGAACGCCTGAGATACCACTCAAGATTAGCCAAGCTATTATCCGCAAAAAAGCAAGAGAGCTATGCCACAACAATTTCATGCGTCAGGGCAAAAGTGTCCTTTGCAATTTTGAGGAGTGCACTCCTTATATGCCTAAGGGGATCGAGAACCCCGAGAAGGAGGAACCTAGATGTTAAGGACAGGGATCTAGAAATAGAGAAGGGTCAAGCAAGACTTCCCTAGACTCAACAGCCATAGATATTTTATTACTGAAATTTTTGAATTTTAGAGGCCAATAGCTTATTTATTGAATTGAAATGTTTTCAATTCGATCTGAATTGATTGGTTTTTTTTTTTCAATCTACTCCTTCTAGGTTTGACTGAGTGCTTTTTAAATCAACAGGAATTGTGAATCAGTGTTTTTTTTTTGTAATTATACTTATAGAATAAGATGTTCTATTAAGACATAACTGTAATTTACTGTTTTTTGCCAAATGTAATTGTAGAAGGTTTTTTTTAAAGCTTTTTTCTTTGTGAAAGATGTAATTTTTATTTGAGAGTAATTAATAAACTGCCATTATTATATTATTATTATTATTATTATTATTATTAATGGTGAACAGTGGTCTTTGAAAAAGTCAACTTCTTGCAAAACTTTAGTCAAAGGTTTGGGTGTCTCAAAGTTTTGCTCAAAGCACTCTCAGTATCTGAGAAAGCCTAAGGTTGGCATCAAAAATAGTGGTCTTGCTGTCTCTACAATTGATTATGGAAAGGGCCACTGGTCCTATGCATTTCACACAGACAATGCAAGTAATTAAAAATATATGAACATATTATGAGTCTGTATACATACAGTAATGCTCAACTGATGATTAGTTCGTTTCTTAAATTTTGGACATCATAGTTTTGATTAATTGGTAACTGGACTTGGTGTCGTCCAATTCTGTCAGAATGGCCGACCAGTTAGGGAGCTGGATTTCTTTACGGTTGCCCCGGCTTCCAATCCCGCTCTGGCTGCTAGCTGGTGTTAATCTGGGAAGTCCCTGGTTCAACCCCTCCCCCATCCTTGTAAATAGCCAACTGGTTTGCCTCCGGCCAGTTGGGCTTCTTATCATGTTATGTTTATTTGAATCATTTGTTTCTGCTCACATAGTTTGTAAAGCGCATTTGATCATATCTACATGTTAATTTGCGCTAAGAAATGTTAATTATCATCATCATCATCATCATCATCATCATCATTGTCGTCGTCGTCGTCATTATTGTTATTATTATTCTGTCTATTTGTGACAGTATCCTGAATCTAGCTGGCACAGGAGTATACGGTTCCTGATGCGTCTTGGGGTACCCTATGCCTCATCTGTATACAGAGCATATATACGCCCTTATATTTCCCTGCAAAAACTTTGTTGCATGACTATAAAGTATATAACGGCCCATGTACTGTCAGATTATAATTTTGTGCAGCAAGGAACCTGACTGTGAAGTCAAGAGAGGACTATCTCAACATATCAGTTAATTGACCCATTGACTCCTACACCGGCCGAAACCGGCCACACAAGACTCCATGCTTCAAAACATTGCAACTTTCTCAATCGCACGAATATTGCCTTAACTGTCAGTTGTGAGCACGGAATGGAATGTCCTTTAAATTTGGATATCCAATAAACGCAAGAAACATAGTGATTTTTACCAAATATGACCTTTTGAGTTTGGACAAGAACAAAACTGACTGTTTTTAACGTCAAAGAGAAACCATAAAAATGCCCCTTTTTGTCTTCATGTTTTTTAAAGAAATCATCGTCAAAAAACTAAACTTCAACCATCATAACAAAATTCAGTCCTTGTTCTAGCTTAGAAATGACTTTTTTTGTTCATTTTCTTCTCCCGAGCGTAGATACAGCCTTTTGTTCCAGTGTATTTGGGCCTTCCTGCCATTTTCAACATCTCGACCGCATTGCATGCTGGGAAATAACGAGAAGTTTTGACAGTGCCCGTTCCTTCCCCCAATTCTTTCACATATAAACTAAGTCTACAGCCACTCCAACCTACCGCCAAAACTTCGTGCTTGCAGTCATTTTCAGTGCTCACAAATTCCAAAATATGAGGCGGTAGGTCGAGAAATTCATCAATTGTCGAGTCCCAAAGGTACTAAGTGTTCGACTGGCCAAATTCCCAGTTCGTCGAGTAACAAGCCAAATTCGACATCAAAGTACATCACCTCGCTCGATTCTTTGAGAAAGTGGACTCTTAGCTACCGTCACACTTAGTGATGCTCATCAGGCAGCCACTAAAGACGAAAAATGGCTGTAAACTTAGCAAAAATCGCAAGCAAACCGAACTTGGGCCATTGTTGTTGCTCCACGGATTAAAATTAGCTACGTCAGAATGACGTTTTCAGAAACCTTGAGCCTCCAGTGCCTTTAAGGACAGCACCACTTTTCCATGGTAGATCAAACAAAGAGTCATGAAATGCTGTGCCAGTGGATGGTTTATAGCTGAAAAATCACTCCGAAAAGGTAAAAACAGCTAGGAGTCAATGGGTTAAAGAAACCAAGTGAACATACCTCTGCTACCAAAAACTTAACATTGACCAGCAAAAAAAAAAACATATGGTATTGTTCTACTTACTTCCTGCATCAGCCACGTACCAAACTTTGGTGAATCAATGATAGGACCAACAAATGAAAAGACATCTTTTAACTTCCCATGAGGGACACTCAGTCCTAAAGGGGCACAGAACAACCAAATGAAAATAATAAATAACAAATAGCTGTTCATCTGAACAACTACAAATTTAACAAAGGATTTAAGGTGTTCTGTGAAAGGGGTCATTTTTTGCCTTAAAATCCAAAATATCTCTAAAGTCCCTCTGTTTTGGCAATTACAGACTAGAAATGGTTTCAGAAATGAAGTTCTGTACTTATTTTGCGATTAAAAAGCTAGGATCTGAAGGATTACTAGCTTATGACTTTTACTCAAAACTCAAGAAACAGAAACAAAAGGACCTGATGCATTGGTTAATTTCTTTTGAGTAAATATGGTCCAGTTGTATACGTAGGCAAAAGTCATATGCTAATTTGCTGAATCCAGGACTAATTATGCTTGTCTGTAAATCACAAAATAAATGCAGAAATTCATTTCCAACACCATAACCAGTTTGTATGCCAAAGTAGAGTGAATTTAGAGAGATATGGATTTTAAAGCAAAAAAGCAATATATACTGTATGTCTCTTTTGCGGAACACCCTTCAAATGACATATCTACTGTCTGGATCAGACGATGAGCTTTTTAAGAGAAAGAGAAAATGACTATAAATGGTCATTGCCAAGTCAATAGACAGTTTTCGCAGCCCCTTCATTTCAGAGAAGCATTGAGAAAAATTAGCCAGATGTTTTTAAAAGTATTTGTAGTGACTGAAAGATGCCAGGCAAAGAGTAAATAAAGATCGAAACATGCACAAATGAAGTAATTATGCTATATGCTAGCCAGCAAACAATAATTTTAAAGTGACAGTTAGTTATGTGACAACATTTAGATGTGTTGCAAAGATGTGAGAAAAAAGACAAAGATGTGTCTGACTTACAATATATTTGTGAACACAGTTACAGGTCAGAACACATCATTAACAATTATCCGGAGGGGAGCAGGGATGGCGCAGTGGTGAGAGCACTCACCTTCCACCAATGTGGCCCGGGTTTGATTCCCGGACTCAACATCTTATGTGGGTTGAGTTTGTTGTTGGTTCTCTTCTCTGCTCTGAGAGGTTTTCTCCGGGTTCTCCGGTTTTCCCCTCTCCACAAAAACCATACATTTCCAAATTCAATTTCGTCTGCTTGTAAAGCGCATTTGATCATATACACATGGAAAATGCACTATATAAGTTCTAAATTATTATTATTGTTAAAAAAAGTAATTACCCCTGTCATGATTAACTAAAATAACAATATATGCAGTTGTCACAAACCTTTTTCCCTCATTATTGAAAGTGTATTTCTAAATCCTCTCATCCACTTGTATTGCTCTAAAGTAGCAGGGTCTAGCTAAAATGAGTATAATATTATTATAATTATTAAAATTGAATGCAAGCATACTGTCATATTGACAATTATATGGGTCACAACACTATAAAGGTAGTTATGGTACATCAGCCTGTTGTTTTACTAACGAGTGGACAAGACTGTATTAATTTCATATAGCTGATCAATTGGAATGCAAATGCATCAGACTATAGAAGGTACCCATGACTGCACTGGGAATGTAATCACATGGGATCCAATGCCATTTGGGGGAGCAGGAATGGCACAGTGGTGAGAGCACTTGCCTTCCACCAACATGGCCCGGGTTTGATTCCCGGACTCAACATCATATGAGGGTTGAGTTTGTTGTTGGTTCTCTTCTCTGCTCTGAGAGGCTTTCTCCGGGTACTCCAGTTTTCCCCTCTCCTCAAAAACCAACACTTCTAAATTACAATAATTCGATCCAGAATGCTCGGATGTTTAATGCATGAGCCCTGGGCTTGGGACATTGGGCAACCACTCCCCATGCCGACCGGTTAGCTCAGTGGTAGAGCACCGGACTACTGTGCAGGAGGTCGCAGGTTCAAACCCCGGCCGGACCAACACTCAGGGTCTTTAAATAATTGAGGAGAAAGTGCTGCCTTTGTAATGACATCTACAAACGGCTAGACTTTCTAGTCTTCTCGGATAAGGACGATAAACCGTAGGCCCCGTCTCACAACTCTTCATAATTCTCTGATTCTGTGGGACGTAAAAGAACCACTAGGGACGTAACAAAAACTCTGGCAGTGACCACCCCTAGTGTCTGTCTTAATTTGATATTGACATTACAGGGGCACTCATAACTCAATAAACTGCGTTATAAGAGGTCTGGCAAAGTCCCCCGGCCAGTGTTGTAATGCGCATTTGAATATTGCATAGAAAATGCGCAATATAAATGTGATATATTATTATTATTATTATTATTATTAAATAAATTGATTTCATCTGATTTGATACAAGCAAAGTGCAAATTGTCTGCTGTGTAGACTGTTTGTAATTAATAAAATTACCTGATGCAAAATAGGAGATTAAGTTCCAGAATTTGTTACAGTTTAGAGACATTTATGTGACATGTCAAATGTCAATATGCTGTGTTATTAGCCCAGTAAAAAGGATGAGAACTTACAGGCCTCACTAATAAAATGTTAATCATTAAAGGTGATTTCTAGTCCGTACTGCGCAGTCTCAGCATCCCAATGTTTGTGAGTCTCACTCGTTGGAATTCGAATCGATGTTATTCGTTATGAACCACTTACCTTATAGTTGAGGCATTTTAGATTCTTTTCCCAACTGTTTCTTTGATTTTTACAGCTATGAAGTTGTTTTCTCTGGTGATATCAGAAAGAACGAAGCATAAAGCTTTGCATCAACAATGGCGGTTGACATGAAACTTTGAATTTACTTCATGTATTTACTAAGTGATTGCAAAACATTTGTGACGTCTTACATGAATCAAAACAAAAAACGTAAACAAACTCTTGAGACTGTGCAGTATGGACTGGAAATAACCTTTAATATTATCGTGATATTCAACAGGGCTTCTGCATGAGAGGACAGTAAATTATAAGTGGTATAATTATGGAATTTTCTACTTACAATCATACCTTTCTGCAGAGAAAACATGTTTAAGAAAAAAAATCATTTGCCGTATAATAATCACCCAAATCCCAAACTTCTTTTAAATTATTAACACTTCTTAATAATAATAATAATAATAATAATAATAATAACCTTTATTTACCCTCGGTAGTATTTATAACACAAAGGCTAGTGGGGCCGAGCAAATACAGAAACAAATAAAGTCAAATTAAATCAACTCAACTCAAATCAAATGAAATCAAATGAAATGTTGGTTTTTGGGGAGAGGGGAAAACCAGAGTACCTGGAGAAAAACCTCTTGGAGCAGAGTAGAGAACCAACAAAACTCAGCCCACTTATGACACCGAGTCCGGGAATCAAACCCGGGCCACATTGGTAGAAGGCGAGCGCTCTCACCACTACATTTGCCTCTTACCTCTTCACATTTTTCTGCCTATTAGAGAATTCTGCTCAGAGGATTCCAGACCTTACTATAATTAAAGTTATTATACAAATGAGTTGTGGAAAGAAAAATCACTGATTATTTAAAACCAATAAAATTACCAGAAAAAACCTACTTTCTCCTCAAGAAGTACCACAACATCTTTCAAGTAAACTCCAGTGTTTCTAGAATCACCAGAAAGAGAAGTATACATTTCCCCACCATAGGCTGCCCATCGCTGTGGGTCAGTTAAAAGACAACAAAACAATTATGAGAGAAAATGTACAGTAATAACGATAGAAAAGGAGGGGGGGAGGAGTCTACAATTTGTATTATACTTTTCAAACAGTTTAATTTGGCATAGGATCCAGTAAGAAATTTATTAATTATATCTCTCACTTAGTATGTGCACTGTAATTGGTCAATTTTTTGGGCTGTATTCTACAGTACGGCCCGCTTGACTCAACTAGCTTTCTTTCCTCCGTGCCGGATTAACCTCAGAGATATCATAAATATCTTACTAACCTCATTTTCTCTCACTCGCCCGGCTGTGACTAAAAGTGGGACGGGGACGTGGGGACGTGGGACTTGGGGACGCGGGGACGCGGGGACGCGGGGACGCGGGGACGTGGGGACGTGGGACGCGGGGACGTGGGGACGTGGGACGCGGGGACATAGGACTCGGGGACGCCGGGGCGTGGGACTCGGGGACGCGAGGACGTGATAAACAAACAACACCCGAATTTTCCGCTGAATTTGCAATTTACAGTTCTCGGTGGTTAAGAGAAAGGTATTACATGATGGAGTTTGTCAGCAGACCAGTAGCCATCGTCCTTGTTCTGCCGGATATGTTTGCTTGCCTATTTTACCATGAGAGCCCTGGGAACACAAAAGCTTCAGCGCAGGGGATCTTATACCTCGTGGGCAGCCATGGAGGACT
>JAEMWC010000126.1:910000-992500 GCA_016490735.1 Pachyseris speciosa
TTTTAATATCTTGATGAACGACATATGCATTCCAGAGAACTGCCGCATGAAATTAACTTCAAACATGAAGTTGACCTTGCACTTATCCTCATGATGTTGGATGGACTTTGCTTGGGCTAAATGACAAACTAAAGGAATCCATGTACCGTATGTGATAGGTCATTAGTTGTGTTTTATGATGGCGTGCTACGTCTGCTAAGTTGACAGAATGAGATCTTTGTATTATAAAAAAATACTTAGGTTTCGTTAGCTTCCAGTTAGGTTATAATTTGGTTGATCCCAGTTATTTTGAGGATCAAACAAATGTCAAGTTTTCAGTAAGGCCGATAATTAGGCTACCTAGACACAGCTAAACAGCACTCAATCCCACTGAAAAAATTACTCTATTATGTTACTTTAAACCAAAGGAGACCTTATTTTTTTACGGTTTAACTTTTTTAACCTAACAAGTTTGATGTTACCCTTGCGAAATTAATAAGGCTTTCGTTTGGTTTGTGTAAGGCGACAGCTTGATTTAGGCCTGAATACGGCTTTATCAGGCCAGACATCAGTGAGACATTTTCGTACCGAGAAACAGGCAGGTGGCTGGTGGCCATCAACGATCGACCGAACGACTCACATAAGCCTAAAACGTGTCGGCCTCCGGCTTCTAAAGCGACCTTAATCTACTACTTAAAATTTTTTGCCTGCCTTAAGGTCGTAGCGAGCTCAATACGAGAGCCTAAATAACAGCCCAAAGTGATTTTGGTTCACATTTGGCTCATTTACTGTCAACCAAATTTATGACCTAAAATATTTTGCCTGCTTTTAGTCGTTTTTGGTTCACAGCAAACAAAATAGCAAACAAATTTTTTTGGGCTCAGGCTGTTAGGTTCAGTTTTGGTTGGTGTTTTGCCCTATGTTTCCATTTAAGGCCTTTTTAAGGCCTTATTTTGGTTCAGTCAGGCCATAAGATTTCGTACGGGTGTCCATACTGTAAGTTACAGATCCTCGTTTTTCCCATTAATACATAACTTACAGTACAGACCTCAAACTCGGCTAGTAAGAGGTATATAAGCTTAACAACATGTAACAGCGCTCTGGTTCAACATAACTTTCTCAATAAGCATTTGTCATTATCATTAGCTATTATGATTATGCTAACATTACGATCATTAAAATCATCCTCCTCATGACCAACTTTATGGTAAACAAGGTTTTTGATGCACTTAAATTAAATTAAAATTAAATTTAAAATATATTAAATTAATTTAATTAAATTAATTAAATTAAATTAAATTAAATTAATAAAATTAAATTAAATTAAATTAAATTAAATTAAAACAAATTAAAAGCATGCCAAATTCCAGCAAAAAATGCTCAAAATCAATAAATAAAAAATACACTTTTGCATACAAATTTGGTGTTTTAAAAAGAAGATCCACTTATTTTATTGCCCAACCAGCATGAATTTCTAATTAAACTGAGGTGTTCACAGCAGCAAATGGCAGATAAAAAGGTCCCTTCTATGAAATAAACATCATAGTAACACTGTATTACAGTGTTAAAAATTGATAAAATTTAATTGTTTTTAGTTTTTTTTCATTGCAATTACAGCCAAACCTCCCGTATTAGCACTGACACCCTTCAGACGAGCATAAGTGTGCTCTTACAGGAGGTTATATTTAGGCAGAGTTTCAGTTCCGAAATTGCCAGGACTGTGGTTAATGTTAGTACTGTACGCTTATGGGAGGTGTCTACTTATGGGTGTCCCCTAGTGGAGGATCAACTGTCCAACATAGAATTCGTCAAAATTCCTCCCATATCTCCATAAATCTAAGGAGCCATGATTTTTCGTATTTATATTTCCAAATTCACAAAGAACAAGATACTGCTGGGTATTAAACCTTAAGTAGTTTAGATACATCTTCCTGTTCAGCGGCTGGATGTCTTAACATCAACTCAGGTGGAACCCACAGCGCCCCAGATGCCTCGGAGGCCATCTCAGGCAAGCGCCGGGTTGAAGGAAATACTTTTGATATGACAGTTACACAATAGCTACCGAAATAAAGAAAGAGAACAATATAACATTATTTTGCTGCCTCAAGATGACACATGGATTAAGACAGAATAGACATGTGGTTTAAACTTGTTCTGGTTTAAATTTTTCTCAACCCACTTAAATTTTTACAGTGTACTTTCCTTCATTTTTATTCTTAGATCCATTGCCATTAGCCTGCATGGCAAGTGTTCCCATTCGAATAGAATAAATAAAAATAACAAAAATTATAATTTAGACATGAAAATAGGGGCGCAGGAGTAATAAAAACATAGAATTTTTGCTCTTGCCCCAATTTTCACACAGGCAGAATGTGGAAAACTTCACTGGAATGGGAACACTTGCTATGCAGGCTACATTGCCATAATCTGGAACAAACAAAAATAAAAATTGACAACTATCCCCTCTGACTAAAAATGATGATGATGATGATGATAAAAATAGAAAAACTAATATAAAGAAAGATGATGACATTTATCAGACACTTATAATTGGAGCAGGCCAAATAAAGGTAAGAACACAGCAGTGAATATGGTGAGAGTTTGGTTAAGTAGTGGGACTGCAATAATTTGATTTCAGGTGAGGCAACAAAGATCAACACTAACACTAATAGCATTTTCAAAGAAATTCAGTATAAAAAGGTTGGTGAGCAAAGGTTGGTGCGCATTTCCTTCTGACAGGGGGTCGCTATATGGGTTACTAAGGCCCCATCCACACACAGGAAACTTTTCGAAATTCCCATTTGGGAATTAAATGGGAAATTTTCCCATTATTGGGAAAAGTTAGGGACATAAAATTCCTTTCTTGGGGTTATGTTGGGAATTGCCTTCTGTATTTCATTTCCCAGAATTTCACAAATGTGTTTTTTTTGGTAACAGGTTTTGTTCTTTTATTTCCCAACATTGGGAAAAATTTACCCATTAAATTCCCAAACTCTAATTAAAATGGGAATATTTTCCCATGTAGTTCCCAAACTTGTAATTAAATTCCCATATTTTCCCAAACTTGTAATTAAAATTGGAACATTTTCCCATGTTATTCCCAATCTTGTGATGAAAATGGGAAAATTTTCCCATGTATTCCAAAAGTGTAATTAAAATGGGAAAATTTTCCCATGTTATTCCCAAACTATTAATTGAAATGGGAACATTTTCCCATGTTATTCACAAAATGGAATTAAATGTGAACATTTTCCCAGGTTATTCTCAAACTTGTAATGAAAATGGGGAGATTTTCCCATGCTATTCCCAAACTTGTAATTAAAATGGGAACACTTTCCCATGTTATTACCAAACTGACTAAAATGGAGAAGTTTTTACCAAGCTATTACTACATGTATAATTAAATGGAAAAGTTTTCCCATGTTATTAAAGGCAAATTTCCCCATGTTATTCTTAACGTTATGCAGAATGTTTTGCTCTGATTTTTCCCAAAAATTGTGAAATTGGGAAACATGTAATTAAAGTAGCAATAATTTTTCCCTTGAAAGCTGCATGTGATGCGATGGAAATGTTTGCCATGCTCTCCAAAGCTGCAGATTGGGAAATAGCTCCCCTTCATTTTTCTAAATAATTCCAAGGGAATGTTTCTCCACTGTCATCCCTGATAAAGATCATGCTGGAATGATGGGAAAGGGAAAAATTATGTACTATTTTCTCACTAGAGATACATGTACATGGCTTACATCTGGCCATTGCAGTTTTGGTACTTTTAACTAAAAGAAATCCACTGAGTGAAGATTTCAAACTGTTTGTTCCCAGCAATTTGAATCAATCCAGTTACCATCTGTAACTGCAAGCACCGACTCAAATGAAACCACATTTCTTGCTGCTCTTCCAAATGTCTCAAGGACAAACCTGTGAGGTTGCTGGTGTCTCTCAATGAAGAAATACACATCAACAGTTTGTCTCACCCTATCAATACTAAGTACTTTGCCATGCCAGATATCCCCAGGCTGTTCTCCCTGAATAAGTAACATGTCATTTTGTTCAGGATAGACTGGAACAATCAGTTCATATGGAAGTTTTCTCAGTTTTCTCATATAATCAACCACAGTTGCTATTTCATCTGCACAGGGATAAAGCATAACCTTTCTTTGGATGTTTTCTCTTACAAAGAACACTTTTTCACCATTAGGTTGCAGCTTAACTTTAGGGAATCCATTTAACAAGTTAATACATGTTTGCCCATTGTAATTTAGGAGAAACGGCTTCACAGTTCCTTCACCTAGTAGCCGGCAGCATTGCTCTGCACACCTCACTGACAAGAATCTGCCTCACTGACAAGAATCTGTCTACAGAGACCACAGTTTCAGTGCCCTGCAGAAAAATGATAATGCTTTCCTTGCTTGAGAGTACCGTACCTTCAGGATCAGGAGGGTCCGTATCTATGACTTCGGGCTCGGAAACCGGATCCTGTTCTTCTTCATAGATTATTACTCCTGACTGTTTTGGGTTAGTCTCTTCATCTTCAATATCCATGATTGTTGGCTCCATATCTGATTGATCACTTGACTCAGAATCGTAGTCAAAAGTACCCGAACCGAGTCCAACACACAGTCCATATTCTGACCAGTGCCGCATTTCCGTGCTTCGAGTCGTTGCTTTTCCTTTGTAACGCAAGCATGGACAGTACACATGTCGATAAGACTTCTCGGATCAACTACACGAAGATATTTCATCTCTGGTCCAAGAGTGATTCGGCCATTCCACCATTGCTACTGGCTCGAGTGTTTTGGTCAGCGGATTGTATATAACAATTGAAATCTTACACCAATGAGAAGCGTTAGAATAACGGAGAAAAAAAGCGCGCGAATTCTACGCTCGGCTCATTCGCTCGTGCAGTTAACCACCAATTGAAACACTTGATATATAGGAACGTCGATGTCGAACCGTCGAAAAGTCAGTCAAGTCGCCTGTAGTGAGATCGGGAAAGTGTAATACCGCGGAAAGCTATGATGGCAAGCAAAGTGACTGTTGAAAGTGCAGGAAGCGATGAAAATGGAAACACTGACGTCTTTGAAAAGATACGGCGCTTATTTGGCGACGACATTTATGAAGCCCTTCAAAGTAAGTCGTAAAGTAATTTTGCACTGAAAGTAACTTGGACATGAACCTAAAATATTCAGAGTCTATCCCTTGAGGTTTCATGGAAGCTATCGCAACCTCCAACCTGTTTTCTTTTCGCCTTTTTCTTGAGTACCTAAAGTGACTTGTTACTGAACCTGTTTTATACATGTGCGATTTCTTTGCATAAATGTGTCAGCTTGTGTTCACCCGTTTGTTGTGTGTGAAATAAAATTGGCGCCATTTTTTATTCCCACGCGAACGCATCTATTTAATGTTATAAAGTTTACCCTTAGGCCCTGTTCGCACTAAGACGAAAATTTGAGTTTGGCGTTTGCAAAAAAAGTGAAAATTTTGTAATCACCAATTTTTTGTTTTCGTAATCCAGTTCGCACATGAAGATGCGAAATTTTTTTGAGTGACAGATGGCTCTAATGCAAGGCAATCGAAAAACCCACACTCAAGGAGTCCGTCATCAATTTGATGACCCAATGACGGATGGATGTCAACGAACAAAGGATTTTCTCGCCTGACAAAATTTTTACAGCCTCCAAAGTTAGTCGACGGAATCTTTGAAGTTTCGTTGCGCTTGCAAAAATTTTGGTGGGTGCAAAAAATCGTTCGCACTAGAAATGGCTTCGCGTTGACAGATTTTTTGGTAAATCAAACAAAATTTCGCGTAGTGCGAACAGGCCCTTATTTTGTTCTTTCACTACCGGTACAGGAGAGGAAATCAATTCACCACAGTTAATAGCTGATTTAGCAGACAGAGATGCAGACGCTCCTATATTTGGAAAACTTGGCTTCACATACGGCAAAGCATCCCGTTTCAAACAAGAATTTGAGACCAAAATCGCATCTCATGACCGCGGCTGTTTACGTCCATTGATATGTTCACCAGCGCCCTCCAAACCAACCATGGCGGAAATGTCAAATTTTACCCCGGAAATGAAACAGCTTTATCTATCCAAGTATGCCATGATTACCTTTTTATGTTATGTATTTTTAATAAGCTGTGAATTAGTATAGTTTTGCCAAGGAAATTTCGTTCACCAGCTATGACAGACGAAAAACGAATTGAGGTTTTAAGCTTACATTTCTTCGTTATTCTTTACAGGAGTAAGAAGATTGGAATTCTGGCCACAATCAGATGGGGAAACAGCTGCCCAAAATTCAATAGCCCAGAGACAAAAAAAGAGTTGAAAGAATTCTCTGCCGAAATTGCTTCGGAATGTGCCATACCAGAAATTAATTTCAACGAGGAAGGCATTGCAAATCATATTAAGACGTTTTTTAGTGAGCAGCGACGATACAAAAAGAACAAAAGCCCATCTTGCAAGGTTCGTGTTTCACTTTGATATGTTTCTTTTTGGGAAGAAATTCCGGCTCGTTAAATGTTTAGACAAAATTTGGTAAGAAGTCACTTGAATGTGTACATGTTTTTCTGCAGATTATTTGTCGAAATCCATTACCTTGTCTTCTTTTGAACAAAGGGTTTCTGAAATTTAGTAATGTTGAATTTGAAGTGCTGTAAAGATCCTATGAAATCCTTTCAATTGATGGCTCAAGGAAGGCTCACAAGTATTTTTATCTGTTCAAAAGATTTTGTGTTACTATGTATTTATATAGAACTTCAACTTTAACCAGTTTAGCAGCTAAGGCTAGTCAGATAAATACTGGAATCCCACTGTGAATTACTCCAAACTGACTGATGAATGCCATTAATTTAATGTTGAACTGTTTCCAGGTTGCAGTTACCCAAAAGATTGAGCCAAGTGGTCCAAGGAAGAAACAAAAGGGGGAAGATGTATGTATCTGTTCTGTTGTCTTGTTTTGGAGGCTGAGGCATGTACACCTAGCACTCTCCCATTTCACTCTGTGATTAATTTGAAGCCTTTTGGGTGTCAACTTTTTTCACAGGAGCTCTAGGAACCTTATCATAACAGGAGTTTGCAAATGTTGCATGTTTGTTGTCTATAGAGTGAACAATTTATATAATATCTTTTGTAGTCTGTTGAGGAAAATAGTGGAGGATCATTTGAAACCGAGAACAGCAGTCCTCAGGGTGGTGATACAGATTCAGTTGAGGACGACGATGAGGAAGGAAATATCTATCAGTCATCCCCTCTGCCTCCCACGCAAGCCCAGCCATTATGTGCTGTAAGTCAGGATGAAGCTTGGGAATCAAACTATAAGGGTAATCAGCTAATAGTTAAGAGTGTTTTTAGTAGAGTGTTGAAACAGGAAGAAATCATTGATGTCCTGAAAAAAAAGTTTTCTGTTCAACACAAGAACTTGACTAGGTTGAAGCCTATAGAGCTTATGGCTGTGTTGGCCAATAAACTGATAAAGAATGATTATTGCAAGTTAAATGTTAAACATGGAGAAGTTAAGAACAAAGATGACATAACCATTGTCACAGAAATTGCATTTTAGACCTGATGTGCATGAATTGCATTTATGTTATGTATAAATGTATAATGCTGTAGTTTATTAGAAATGAAAACTAAAGGATCATTCACTTCCTATACAATTAATTGCTTTCAGTAGGGATGTTGACAATCAACCAGAGCACAGTACTTTAAAAAATGGCATTTCAGGTGTACATAGTTTCGGTGCATTAAATTCTTAGTTCAAGTTTTAGGTAGTTGTTTTTCACATAAGATCTTAGTCTGCCTAAATTTTTAATGTAAAGTTTGTAAAGGGACAGTAAATGCAACAACAAAAGAGGCCCAGATGTAACTTGATATTTCTCTATTATTTTCTTATACATACAATAATAATACCACTAATTTGTTAATTATGTTGTCGTCGTCTAAGTAAAAGTTTTAATGTCTGAGAGTGCTACTGACTTACAGTGACAGTAGGTTTACTGGTATGTATTCAGCTGGTGTGACATTCTCAGTCTTTTTCTTTTTGCTTAGATTAATCGTGGCCCATTTTTGAGCAAAATCACAGGCTGCATGCAGGCACAGTTTTCACTAACACCATGATTTCAGTAATCTGCTGAAGAAAGTAGTTGAGTGTTATTGCTCTATCAAACAATAAAAGCAAGGAAGCAACACAAGCCACCGAGTTGTTCATTTAGGTTACTACACTGGTAATTTATTGTCAAATTAAGGTGTTTCCAGTCATAAAAGTAAACTAGCAAAGAAAAAAGGCATTGTTTTGTACTTAATTAAGGGCCCCATACAAGATGACTGTAGAATCTAAGCAAAAACAGGAAAGACCAAGACAGTCAGAAGAGCTGATTATGACTCTTCAGCCTCCAGCCTTTCAATTATCAATAGAGAACTTAATACACACTTACTGATATCTCTACACTTGAGTTTTCAATTAAAGTTTTTGCTGGAAATTCTGATTCTGATGATTATTTGATTGACCATGCATTTTGTGGTTCATACTGGAAACTAATTTATGGGGAGGTTTAGAGGCACTTCAGTCTGTTGAAAGAGGGAAATATTGTTATACATGTAATACTGATGGTAAAAAAATATGTTTAGCATATTACTGGGACATAAAAACCCCATGTCATGGAAATCATTGGGACAGAAAATCCCATGCCAGGGAAATCATTGGGACATAAAAAACCCACATCTGGGTAATTACTGGGACATAAAAACCCCATGTCAGGGAAATCACTGGGACATAAAAATCCCACATCTGGGTTATTACTGGGACATAAAAACCCCATGTCAGGGAAATCACTGGGACATAAAAATCCCATGCCAGGGAAATGATTGGGACATAAAAAACCCATGTCAGGGTAATTACTGGGACATAAAAACCCCATGTCAGGGAAATCACTGGGACACTAAAATCCCATACCAGGGAAATCATTGGGACATAAAAAACCCATGCCAGGGTAATTACTGGGACATAAAAAACCCATGTCAGGGTAATTACTGGGATATTCTTGTCCCATACATGGGTTTGGTATCATTTTCCCAATCTGGGAAATTCACATGGAAAACCCAAAGGAAACCCTGAAACAACCCACTTTTTTCCCAAATTGGGGATTACCAAAAGTTTCCTGTGACACGAATGCTTTTTCGAAAACCTCTGTTTTCGAAAAACCTTCGTTTTCACCCGCACACACTACCTCTGTTTTCAAAAACCTTTAATCTGGACAGCAGTTTCGAAAGCCTCCATTTTCGAAAACATACACCACTGTTTTCGATCATTTTGGTGTGGATGGAAGGCAAAAATGGATAAGAAAGTACCTATATCTTTTCATAAGAAAATATGCACACTAGTGTGGACACCGATGCATTTTCAAAAACCTCCATTTTTGCCCATCCACAATACTTCATTTTCAAAAACCTCCACTCTGGAAAGCATTTTCAAAAGCCTGTTTTTGATCGTTTTAGTGTGGGCGGAAGGCGAAAACAAATAAAAAAGTATATTAGATGCATTTCAAACGAAAATGCAATAGTGTGGACAGGACCTCACACATCTACTCGCAAAAGTGATTGTGCGGTAAAGCATTATATTTATGCCATAATTTATATTAACCAAGTAGTAAAGACAATCTTTAAGCTTCTGAGGAAGAGCTCTCAGTAATGGATGTCATTTTTACAAGATATTCACAACTGACCCTTGTTTGAGCAATAGATAAGCTGTCGTCAGACCAATAACTCCACTTCCAATGATAAGAATTCTATGATTTTGATTCTGAAATGAACAGCATGAAAGTCTATTACACTAAACCTTGTTTATTAAATATATAAATATATTTTACCATGGCTGTCAAGAACTATTGTGTCATGGCTGTATTTCATGAATGTTTCACCCAATTTTTTGTGATGTCACAAATTTTGTGAAAACCACATTACCACTACCATCATCATTACATTGGTGGGGAGGGGCTGGGACAATTCTATATTTTATTTAATTAATTAATTAATTAATTTCATTTCTAATAACAAGGTTTTGAAAAACATTTCAGAATAAAGAGTAGCAAGATATTTAATTTCTTTTTTTTTGGGGGGGGGGGGTTCGGGAGAGTTGGCACAAAGTAAAAATAACTACACAGACATGCTTTTTGCAAACCTCTGTATAACATATCAGGCTTGAGAAGTATTTTTCAAGTCAGGGCATTTTCAACCAACTTGACAAGCTTTTTGGGCAAACTAGTATAATTTTAAAAAGATTGTTAAAAATGTTAGAAATTGAATCTAAAGAACCTAAAATAGTTTTTTGGGCCTGAAACATTTCTGGCAGCTTTGAGAGACACGCACCTACTGAGATTTCAGATCTCCAAAGGTTGGCATTTGGTTTTGTAGAGCTAGTTATCTTACAAATGGACACTAGTTTCAGTGGCATGTAAATGGGTACGGTTTATAGCTCAGCCATAGTTATACATGCATGATCCATCACGCCTGCTGTTTATTTATGGGGAATAGCATATTATAATTCAGCTTAATTTGATAAATGACAGCTATATAGGACTGTGAGGAAATCTTTCCAAAGCTTCAAGAACAAGTTTTTCTGATGGGCCACTTCAACTGGTCTGACTTCAAGCTAAGTACTTCGATGACACTTTCCTTTGAAGTGGCCCTGGACACCCATGGGTGGGGGGGGGGGGGGGAAGTTCTCTCTTATATGGGCTATATGGGTAAGTGTGGCCCAAAGGGCATGGTTTTTTCGCCATTTTGGTCTGAAATAGGGTATCAATTTTGACCATTTTGCTCTGAAATACATGTAGGGTATGGTTTGTGTACTCGTCTTGAGTTCGGTATGTTTTTTTAGAAGCTACTTCTTCATCTTTAGCCGACAAGACCATCAACAAAAGCCCTTCCTTTTTGTCTTTTAATTATGTGTATGCCAACTGTGTACGTGAAATAGGTCTGAAATAGGGTATCAAATTTTTGGTCCGGTCTGAAATAGGGTAGGGAATATCACAGATTTTGGTCTGAAATAGGGTAAAGGTTTCAGGAAATGGGCTGCACACCCCCACCCAATTTTTCTGGGAGTACCCCGCCTCCCCGGGCCTGGACTGTTCCCTTGTCTTTGCAGTTGACCTTTACAGGATATACAATAAATGTCATCAGCTTCCTGTGGGGTCGACTCCCGGGTCTACCAGGGAGATTTGTGGGAAAAAACAAGGAGATGGATGGGATTCTTTTATCGCGGGTAGGGGAAAATCTCGGCATTGTTTTACGATCAAAGATTAGGGGGTGGGGGAATTTACAAGTTTGAAAAGACTGAAAAGGATGTCACGGGGATTTTCATCTGAGAGACACCTCACCCAGGGGACTGACCGATTCCCCGACCTCCCGGGGAAATTCCTCAAGTTTGTTTGACTGATTTTACAATCCCCATGCATATGGTTAGCCCGGGGGCCGACCCCACGGGGAAGCCAATGACATGTGCATTATTCGTTGAAACAAACTATTTTGATTTATTCACTTACCGGTTCTATGGTTGCCATAAGCTACAACTAGCTTACGGTATGTTCAGTATTTCAGTTTCCGGCTGTTAACTGGTTGAATTAAAATTCAAGGAAGCAAGTTTCACCAAACAACGTCTTTTCTCTGAAAGCCTCGTTTTCAGACAGTTCCAGCTTTTTCCTTCATACTTGTTCAAGGAAGACTGGGACTAAAAAAAATCACGCGTTATGAAAATATATAGCCAAATTTTCGAAACGTTTGTTGGCTGTGGGGGTATAGCTCAGTGGTAGAGCATTCGACTGCAGATCGAGAGGTCCTCGGTTCAACCCCGAGTGCCCCCTTCTATTTTCTCCCCTTTACTTCTTCTTCTTTTTCTTTTTTAACTTTCCCTCCTCAAATAATCTTTTGATGATCTCGATTGTTATATTTTTTTTTCTTTTGAAGTTATTATCAAAAATGCTACAGATATCAAAAGAAATGAAATTAATAGCAATTTTTCCTGCGCCGATCGAATAGAGAATACATTTTTACTTTTTTGTAGATTTCCCGTGTTTCAATTCAGTCTCTATAAATTAAAGTGGTAAACACTGGTTTGATGTAAATGATGTTCTTAGTCAGAGTCTTATAACAATTAACAAACAATTTTTACATGAATCAGTTTTATTATGAAAGCATATATAATTCGTATAATGTTCATTTTAATTAATTAATTTATTTATTTATTTATTTTGTTTGCACGACCCCACAAGCTAAGCTGTTAAGCTTTCATTTTTTATCGTGTTAAAAAAGAGACTGTCTGTCTGTCTTTCTGTCTGAAAACACGTATTGTTTGCAGTCAGATGGCAGTCTAAAATCACCCCTCCCCCCTTGGTGTACGCTACGTCTTTTTGTCAGCTTTCACTCACATGCAAGAAAGCGAAGCCAACATGGCATCCACAGAAAACTCGCAAAACCAGCACGAAAAAGAGCTTGTGGGGTGGTTTTACCCCACAGATGGCATGAAATCCGAGGCCTATGTGTCTAGCATGGATCGCTACAAGGAATTATATGAAAAATCCATCGACGATCCAGCAGGATTTTGGGGAGACATTGCAAGCGAGTTCTTCTGGAAAGTCCCGCCAACCAAAGAGAACTTCATGAATTTCAACTTTGACACACGGAAGGGCAAAGTATCCATCAAGTGGATGGAGGGAGCTATTACCAATATTTCGTACAATGTCCTGGACAGAAATGTGGAGAAGGGTCTTGGCGACAGTGTAGCGTTTTACTGGTAAGCTCAACTTAACGAATTAAAAGCTTTAGCAGTGTGTCTGTGAGTCATCTACTTGACTTTCTTGTCACATGGAAATTTGATGACTTCAAAGTTTAAATACTGGAGATATTTGCCCAAATTTCCTGTAATTTTTCTTTTCATTTTATGTAACGAGGTCTGTAAAGTATAACTCGACAGGTTGGCGCGAAAGCTCGCTTTTAATAGGCAGTCTTTTTCTGGAGTGATTTTGCTTTGTTCAGTGTTTTCTGGCTGAAACGTGGCCTTTTAATAACGAAATTAAGTTTGATATGTGTTTCTGCCGTCGTCATCAGACACATTATCAAAATTCGATTTATATACGAAACCTACAAAACACTAGAATGCTTTCAAACAGTCAGATTGATCACCAGGCAATATCAAAATAAGGACTTACTTTAAATAGGGAGGGGTAGCAGGAAGGTATGTAAATAGCGAGGGGTGGCTGGCCATAGCGCAAGCTAAAACTTGCACAAAATATTATGGTAGTTTCCCTTGAATAAGTGCTCGGGTGCTTATTTAAATTTTAGGCAAAAAGGGGGGCACTTATTCAAAGTATGATGCTTAATTGAGTCGTATTAAGTTTTTCTTTCAACAAACAGCAACTTTATTTTGGATAACGCATATAAAAGAACTCTGCAAGCACATTGAGATCAAAATAACTGGAAGTTGCTTAACAGAAAAATACTGTTCTTCTGCATGTGCTAATGCCGGTGTAGCTGAAGCTTAAAATATTATAACATAAGTGACGATAGTAACAGGTTTTCCTTGTATCCCTACTGTTTAAGAAAGTGAGGGGGAGGGAGGGGAGGGGAGGGGAGGGGAGAGGGTGCTTATTTGAGGGGGGCGCTTATTTGCTATTTTGGTTGAGGAGAGGGCACTTATCAGAGTGTGGGCGCTTATTCAAGGAAATAAAGTATGTGTTTGGAACTGCAAAGATGGGCAAAGTCCCTTCCAGGAATTCTGAAAATTAAAGCAGTTTATGGAAATGTGAGTTTCATATTATTGACTTTTACAATTTAAAGAGCCTAACCTTAAGGCTGATTAACTCTGTGAACTTTACTTGCCTTTAAATTAAGCTATCAAGGCTATTACAAATAAAAAACATTGTGAAACACAATTGGATACCTACTGAAGTTTTTAAAGAAGCATCTTTCTGTTATTGAAATATTTATGTGGACTGAACCTCCCCAGAAGCAAATCCAGGATTTTTCTTAGGAGGGGCTACACCAGGATTTTTTTTTTCACCAATATACCACAGTTTTTTTTATTTTTGTCCAGTATACTTAAGTTATATTAGAAAGCTACAGGTCATCTTGGGAGGGGGGAGGGGGGGGTGGGGTGCACACCTCCGGCACCTCTCCCCTAGATCCAACCCTTCTGTAAAGTATACCATAGTTAGCAAATCACTGTGCATATTTAATAATAATGCATGTAGGCCTATTAACAAGCCCCTGTGTTAGGAGGGGGTCTTAATAATCCATAATCCTTGGTAAATTTTGGAAATAACCAATGTGATAATGACTGATAATAATCCTTAATTTTAAAATGCAACACAAGTATTCTGTAACCTTTAAAATTAGTGACAAGTAATCTGTACGCCATCTCTAAAAACCCCTAATAATACAAAATCCTTAAATCCTAATAGGACCTCATTAATAATATTCTTATTACAGTTTATGTATTACTGGGTAATTAGGGGTTTTAGTCTACAGTAACTGACTGTCGTGTTCTTTAGTTTGACCATTTTATACACTTTGAAGGGAAGGGAATTTTCCAGGAGATAGCAAGAAGATTACCTATTGTGAACTGCTGTCAGAAGTCTGCAAGTTTGCCAATGTGCTGAAAGACAAAGGTGAGAGCTGGTATTAATCTTCATAAAATGTATCTGTGTATACTCAGGTCTTTAGGGAAAGTTTCCTGTTATTACAGAAGATCATCATAACTTACTCCAAAGTTAATCAATATCTGTCTTTTTATAATCATAATATTTACTGTATTATTTTAATGAATAATGACTATAATAAATTATTATTATTATTATAGTTATTATTATTTATGATGAGCGCATTTAGTCTTCAATAATATTGTTGACTTTGAAGATCATAATTCATTGTTTTGTAATCTCAAAGGAAAGTTTAAAAATTGAAATTGGGGATATTAATTTTAGCAACACATTTATTGAGAGAACTAAATTTCCAAAAAGCCTTAAAATACTTGACAAAGTTTGGCAATTGTTTTCCAGACTGAAGCTTAATTATCCAGTTTTCTTTTTTTATTCCAAAGTGACTGATTTAAGGATCAATATTAGAGGGTGCCAGTAAATGTAATATTGTTTTTTTTACATGTACCTGAGACCATTTTGTGATCTGAAACACTGCTGAATTTAATTTCTGTAAAGTATGCAAATTATTTTAAAGCAGACCCTTTTGCTGGAAATAGTTCTCTGTCTGTGTTGCAGGTAAAATTTAAATTCAAGTAAATGAGGCAGTTAATGATAATGACAATCCAAATATGTGGATGTACAAAAGATGGACATTGTTTGTCAAGCCTTAAAGCATCTTTATTTGTATTTTTTTATTATTGTTGACTTTTATAGGCATCACAAAAGGTGACCGCGTGGCTATATATATGCCGATGATTAATGAGTTAGTGGTTGCCATGCTGGCTTGTGCAAGGATAGGAGCTGTGCACTCCATTGTGGTGAGTGAATACCTATTAAAAGACTAAGAAGTGCCAGACAAAGGGGTGCTAGGTGTGTCAAAAATGTTCCTAGGTTTAAGCTTGAAGGGGAAGGGAGAGGGACATGGGAAGTAAAAGGAAAAACAGGAATTTTGAGAGAGAGCAGGAAGTAGAAGGCTTTAGGTAAATGTTTCAAAAAGAAGTAATACAGAGTGCAGAATCATCAAAGAAAGGATCAGGAACACAGAGTTAAGGATATGCATGGGGAACTATTCTTAAAATTTCAAAAGAAGACAATGATTTTACTTCTAACTGGCATATAAGAGGAGGTTCTACAGTATTATTTTAATCCATACTTTCTTTTGGATTTTGTGATCTCCCCCGCCCCCTGTCCCACTCCAAATCTCAATTTACAATGACCTTCTAAGGAGTGGGTACCAGTAATGGGATATCTCTTTTTACTGATCTTCGTGAATGACCTAGAGAGGCTTCTTGTATAGTGGATACCGTTTGCTATGTTACTGTCATAAAATACATGTATCATGGTGAAAAGTACTGTCAGGCATAAAAAACGTCAAAACTTTCTGTTCACAGTTTGGAGGATTCTCTGCGGAATCTTTGGCTGAGCGCATTCTTGATTCCACCTGTAAAATCCTTATTACTGCAGGTAAACAGATTTTCATTCAATTAAACAAAATTTTGTTGAGATTAAACCTAGCGTGAAATTTTGCAGCTTTGACTATATACGATGTGTGAGGATGGTCTTGCATTGGTTAAATTCTATTCCTCAGATGGTTCTTATAGAGGAACAAAGCTTGTCAATTTGAAAGAAATTTCAGATGAGGCCATAGCAATGTGTAAAGAAGAGTAAGTATCAAATTTTATTGTATGTCAAAGTTAGTTTTAAAATAATAAATGTGTTGCCACTAATCAAACCAGTTTTAATGAATCACCGGAAAACATATTTTTCCACAATTATTAGCAGATAATTTTCTGTATGGGAATGATTATGAAAATCATTCACATATTCAATTTTCTGTATGTTGAACGTGAACAAAAGAAATCATGTAGCAGTTCACGATGTACCATTTTAAAAGGTTAGCAGCTTAAATTGCTTGTGGCAGCGAGAGCATACGAAAATCTTTAAAAAAAGCAAGCATTTTAAAATCATCATCAAAATTAACCAATGAAAATATTAAATCAAAGTACATTGCTGGCAATATTTTTAATTAATATATACCACACAAGTGAATAGTGCTTTTCGTGCACTCTGATTGCTTAACTCGGATGTGATTAGCAGGTACTATTCACCTGCGAGCAGCCGGTACGCGAGATTTTACAATTTCTGACCATTTGTCTGTATATTGTCACACATAGAGTAATGTTTTGGTCTGCTAATTCAGCTTGTGTGGTATATACTAATAACAACAATTATTCACCTCAGTGTCGGTGAAAGTGGTGGATACTTACCTTGCCGCTTCGCAGCTTGGTAAATATCCACCACTATTAACCTCCACTTCGGTGAATAACAATTATTGTTAAACATCAAATGAAATATGTCTACTTTCAACTTAATGTAAACTTGTTTCATGCTGTTCCGTCTTTTATCTCCCAATCAAACCATTTCTCATAATTGAATTTATTTACTTATTTATTTATGTATTTGTTTGTTTGTTTGTTTGTTTTTGGGGGGGTGTGTTTCTTGTTCTTGCCTGTTTGTTTTATACCTGTTTTTATCTGTTTTCACCGTGATGTTAAAATAATAACACTGTAAACAGCATTAGCTCTCTTGATGAGCTCTATGTTCTCTTAGAGCAAATGCTGAAATAAAAAAAGATTGTTTAAATAAAAAAAAGAAATATGTGTACTTATGTATTGAATGAATTTACATTGCTTATGATCTTGCAGAGGATTTGTAGTAGAAACTTGCATTGTTGTTCAGCATGTTGGTGGTTCAGGATCAGGAAATGGCTCTGTTTCACCTGTGGCCAAGAAGCCATGTCCTGAAGTACAGGTTAGTTCTAGAACAAGAACTTAAATAACCTGTAAAAGCTCTATTAAGCCCCCGGGGGACTTATTAAATTTCAGGCCTTATTAAGAGGGCGGGGGCTTATTGTACAAATCTAAAACAACTGCAATAAAACTTTATTATTTAATACCGAGCAGGAAACAGTATTGTGTGTTTTATTGTATGTTTGTAAAAACAAACCTGACTGGGCCGCATGAAGTAGATTTCCTAAGAGGGAGTAGGAGGGACTAATTACAAAATCTCATGACCTAAGGGGGGAGGGGGGGGGGGTTATTAGAGAGAGGGGGCTTATTACAAAACTGACTCCAAAACGGGGGCTTATTAGAGAGGGGGGCTTAATAGAGCTTTTACGGTGGACTTAAAATTTAGTTAAAAGTGATTTACTTCAAAAAGGATAGTGATAGTTGATTTTTGTGTCTGGTAATACACAGTTGGCTATAGTTTTCACTTTTTTTTACTTAAATCTCCATTTTATGCAATTTTGCATCAAAATATAATATCATGTGGTTGTTGCTGTTGTGCGGTAGCAAGATTGAAGTTCTTTGGTGTGAAATATTTGGGCAACCAAATGACACCACTCATTAAATTCAAACAGTGCCATGCAAGAACATTTTAAATCAAAAGTTAAATTAGGTTATGATCAAATCCAGTTTTGTTTGATACAGAAAATTAATATCTAATGATGAATTCAAGGAAGTGTGAAAGTTTAATGTCACTTGCAACATTAAAATTTAATATTTAATGTCAATTTACAATATATTTTCAAATGTGGAGACAAAATTAATATACAACATAATCGGAATGCATGGACCTGTAACATCAAAGGAAATTCAGAAAATCTCAGAGTTGCAGATGGAATTTGAACCCACAACCCTCTGTGATCTAGACAGATGCTCTATCCACTGAGTTTATTTACTGGGACTCTGTGGTGAGTGAGGGTGAAATGTGGACTTTTGACTGGAACTGCATCGCGTGGTCACACAGCCAAATGATGACTAGCACAAGTGACTCATAACTGCATCACACAGTCACATTTAGGTTAGAGAGTCTGTCTAGATCACAGAGGGTCGTGGGTTCAAATCCCATCTGGAACTTGGATTTTTTCAATTTTCCTTTGATATTACATGCATTCCTATCATGTTGTATTTCTTAATTTACTCACTTGGGAGGTTTGGAGAGAAATAATTATTATTTAATTAATTTCTTGCACCCTCCATGTTTGTTTAGATACATTTTGAGGAACAAGGCATAGACTGTTGGTGGCATGATCTGATGTCTTCAGCAAGTGACAAGTGTGAGCCATGTTGGATGGATGCTGAGGATCCCTTATTCATGCTTTATACAAGGTGTGATCATTAGTTACTTAAAAGTATCTTATACCAGTTGGTAAGAACCACAAAAATTGCATTGCACAGAGGGTAAGTTTACATATTGATCTTTATAATTCAGCCAAAAATGTTTAAATACCGTAACTGTGATTTCATTTGTTGTCATCCTGTTAAGACTTACTGCTTCATCACTGGAATTCTTTTTTGAATTCTAGTAGCTCTTTCCATTGGTTTACTGTCTTGTTCTTCATGGAAGTAAACTGGACAATATAACAAACTGGAGGCACCATCCTCAATGGGTAGTTGTCCACTGTAGTTATTTGTCTGGTGGAGTTCTACTTGTCTTTCTTTTAAACTCTGTTTAATGGTATCCTTTTTTCTTCCCGTCTCTTCTCCAGTGGGTCAACTGGGAAGCCAAAAGGTGTCCTCCATACTGTTGGAGGCTACATGCTTTACACTGCAGTTACCTTTAAGTAAGTAATGGTGATAATAAAGTTTGCCTTGATGTTATAGTATAATCTTGAGTTATTACTGACTGTTTACAGTATGTACTTTAATTGCATTAAGTGTTTGTCTGCATTATTCACTTATCTTTCAGTTACACTGCTTGAATGTGCTTTGTGCACAATGTTGTAACTACATGTATTTTCACTTATAAGCAAAACCAGAGACTACATACACCTTATTCCAAAATGATGGCCAATTTATTATTCTTTTGTTTGCATGTTAATTAGTCCTCTTTGCCTCGTCAACATGTATAAAATACAAAAGAATTTTGAAGTGAAAATGAGGCAAAGAGAGTTAATTAACATGTAAACAAAAGAATAACAAATTGGTCACCATTTTGGAATAAGGTGAATGTGACTAGTCAACAAGCACATGTGGGTATGAAAAACCAACAATTACAAAAGCACAGGCTTCTCACTAATTCTGGGCACTCTGTGTGTTTTCTGTGCTAGATATGTGTTTGATTACCACCCTGGAGAGGTTTACTGGTGCACTGCAGACATTGGCTGGATAACAGGTCACAGTTACATCACTTATGGCCCCATGGCAAATGGCGCTACCAGTGTGCTGGTATTTAGATTTTATTTTAATTTTTAACTGTCATTTGATCCTTTAACAGGTGTGCTGTGGTTAAGTAAAAAGGGGTGTGGTTTCAATGTAGAGCATGGGAGTACTTCTTATACTTTGATGATGCTGTGCATCAGGTATGCTGAGACGCTCAGCCCTTTCAATAACTTTTGAACTAGGGGCATAACTCAAAAAGTTGCCAGTGGACAAGGTTTCTTTTTCCAGCAACAACAATGAAGACGATACTGGTAAATTTGGGCTCATTTTTAACAGACTGTTTGTTCAAATGGTGAAGTAGGCAACAGTTTTGGTCTGCCGTTGGTGCTTATAGAAAGGGCTGAACCCGTGTAATCTCCTCAAGACTATGCACCAGAATACCCACCTTCATCCCAGACTGCTCAAAACTCAATTCCTGTTTGTTGTGAGGCCAGTGGCTTTTTCATGCACTTTTGATTTTGACTAGTTTGAAGGTACACCTTTTTACCCTGATCCTGGTCGCTTCTGGGACGTGGTTGACAAGTACAATGTGTCAAAGTTCTACACGGCTCCAACAGCTATCAGAGCACTCATGAAGTTTGGAAAAGCTGTGGTTCAGAAGTAAGTAGTGGCAGCATGTGAATGTTACCAGGATGTTTCTTCTTGTACCACCAGGCCATTACTACATGCATGTGCAGCCTGAAAAAGTTTACTCTAGCACTTGCTTAACCCAGACGCTTAATTCCCCTGAGTCAGATAATATAAACAGTTTTTTAGCATGGATGAAGACCTTAATTGTGGCATCAAGATTATAATTTTGAGCTATAACTTTGTGTAATTTAATACTTTAGGCACTAGAGTTAATAAATTATTCTATTTAGTGCCTTTTTTTTTTCTTTTGAAATCAAAATATACATGTACGAAGCTGTTTAATTGTGAGGACCATCATCCATTCATTCAGTTAGTTTAACCAGAAATACTGCTTTGTTAAATGGAACCCTTTTCCATGTCACAGCGATGATCCCTCTTGTGGACTGGCAGTAACATTAATAGTATAGAAACTTGTTTTTAACTCGTGGATGCATGTAGCACAGAAACAAGTTATTGTGAATGGGGAAGCAAGTTGAATGTCCCACCCCACAAATCTTGTTAGCAAATCAATATCAAATCGTGTGATGTTTGGCTATTGTAAAAGGGACTGAAAGCTACAATCAGTGAAAAGACAATGAACATGGAACAATGTTGTGTTGGATCGAAAGCGTGCCTATCAAAGACCTATTCACTAGTTAGCTATTGGCTCCTTATGTTGTTGAATGTGGGTGATTATATGTATAAGACTGGAATTATGGCTCAGACTGATTTAGAAGAAATTCTGTTTGAAGTACATGTACATCAGTGAAGATAATGGCAGCACATTTCCAGAGAAGTGGCAATTAACTTTTAACACATTTCTAATCAATGTTAATACATTGTTGTGCAATTGTAGATACAGTCGTAAGTCCCTGAAAGTTCTTGGAACTGTAGGAGAACCAATCAATCCAGAGGCGTGGCTGTGGTATTACCACACTGTGGGTGATGAAAAATGTGCCATTGTGGATACCTATTGGCAGACAGAGACCGTGAGTTCAGTTCCTCTCAGACAACCTTGATCATCTATTGCATTGTTGGTTTCGAAAAAGAACAATGTGTAGTTTTTAATCCGGTAAAAGAGGCCCTGCCAGGGGGTGTCCTGTGTCACTTGTCTGAATTTTAACATCTTTCGTGTCTGTGTTTCAATTGCTAATTCTCTGCCTTGATTTCACTGTTGGAATTTTGCCGGGGATGATGTCACTCGCCAGGATTTCATTTTATGTGCTTTCGCTACTTTTGGGGCCATGTAGCTTGTCGGAATTTACCCTGGCAGGGCCTCGTAAAACCTTGCACTGACTAGCCCTTTAGCATCCTTTAGAAATTCTGGTTTGGCTTCATTTTTAAATTAAAACTATTTTTGGTCATTTGATCACTAGTGTTCTAACTACACATTGTGTGAAGCACTTAAGAATATTTTAATATTTTTAGGACTATATAAATTATTATCTGTCATTCTGCACAGTTTAGTTCAAACTGGAGACCCCTTACCCATTGAAATTTTAAATGACCTGTTCGTGGCAGGGCTTGACACTTACTTTTCCCATAACTTGCCAGTATGGAAAGTACATTTGGAAATTTACTTTCCACAGTAAAACTTTCCGTTCCAGAAAAGATGAAGCATGTTATTTTTTTACTAGCCGTAAATTATCAATGAATGTAATATAAAGTTTTTAATTTACCGAATCTTTTGTCTTGATTGCTTAATTCATTAGTCATTAAAATTGGGGTGCCTTGCTCTTGGACCGCTGTTCCACCAACTTTTTAGTGTAGGATGTGGATCAAAGTCAGAATGCAGTTATTCTTGTATATTTATTTATTATCAATAATTTTTTATCTGGCTGTTTGATCACCAAAAACTACTTTCCAAACTGTAGAAAACCACTTGCCTTAGTGGGCAAGTACTTTTGGTTGATTTTTTTTTTCTTTCCACTCAACTTCTTTCACTTTCCAACTGTGAACGGGTCAGTGTTAGTGTTAAGCCCTGGATGGGTGCCTAAATGTTAACTATCAATATTTTTGGGTTACACATGTTTACAGCCCCTATTAGTAACAAAAGGAGGTGAATTAGAGGGAGGCAATTGTTATTTTGAGTAAACAAAAGATAATTTGTTGCATGAAATGTCTTTTAGGGTGGACATGTAATCACATCACTCCCTGGAGCCACACCCATGAGGCCAGGAGCAGCAGTGAGTTTGACATTGTTTCTTTGTGTTTTGTTATGTTCTGCTGTTTTGTTGTTTTTTGTAGTAAGTACAAACCAAAGCCTCTTCTTTTTTTCAACGGCATATAATTATGCAATCTTTTAATTAAAATTTCTATCAGGAAGTTACATGTGTAAGCTCTGGTTTTGCCACACATTCTAATGCTTGGATTTGTCACTGCAGAGCTGTGCTCTAGCAGTGCCGGGTGGCCCTTGGATACTTACTTTTGCCTTGGGCGACAAGGAAATCTTAGTTTTTGCCAAAAATTACTACTGGGCTCCCTAAATTTCAAATGTTCAGAGTTTTGGGCTCCAAAAAAGTTTTCTTAGAGCACAGCCTTGCAATTTGCCTACACACTCCATTTTTGCAACCCATCAAATCACTGCAATGGGGATGAAGACACCCCTTTGTGAAGAACCTCACCATAATTATAGCACACGCACACTTAAAGGAATCCCTCACTACTCTAACATTATTAGCATAATTATTAACATCTAGTGGCCAAAAAGTAAATATTGTTAGCATGAACTCTGTTACTCTTCTCCTTTTGTCAGTCTTTTCCATTCTTTGGTGTTGTACCAGCCATTGTTGATGAGCATGGAAATGAGCTTGAAGGTGCCTGTGAAGGATTTCTGGTAGGTGGCAAAAGTAATAGTAAGTTACAAGAGCTCGGCATAAGGTCTCTCACGTTTGCAAATAAAAGTTTCCATCTGCATGTACCCTGTTCACAATGCCACCAACAACACAAATCTCATGTCCCATGCAGTATATATGTCGTAGGTCAAAATGATTTTTAACGCAAGCCAAAATGAAATTCCTTTGTTACGGTTAGGAGACAAAGGAATTTCATTTTGACCTCGGTTAAAAATCATTTTGCCATACAACATACATAATAAATAAATGTATAGAAATGCAGTGAAATGTTTGCTGAAAGGAACTTTTAGTTTACCAGCTACCAAATTCAGGTAGTCTGGATAGCATACCTTTAAAAAAAATAAACAAGAGGCTACAATTAGCCTAAACTCAGGCTTGCAAAAAACAGTATTGTATCCCTAATTTAGCGAAAGAAAACAGAGAAGTCTGTCTTTCTTACATCAGACGCATTGAGCTTAGCTTGTGTTGGAGTCTATTTCTTGAGACCCCTATCAACATATATCCCCCTAAAATTACAAACTTGCTTTACAGCTCAACCATTGAGAACAATAATAATTGTAACACTTGTAAAAAAGAAGAAAAAGAGAAACAAAAAAAAAGCCTGCGATATATGCCAGAATAGATATCGAACCCCAGCTAGCTGAGTCAGAGGCAGGAACAATGACCTCTTGGCCACAGAGGTTCATCGCAATGTAATATGATAAAATAGTGTATTGATTCCAAAAAAACTAATTAGCACACTTGTTTTCGCTTCGATGGATATTTGTTTGAGAAAGAAAGCGCTCATCGAACGATGTAGTTTTATTTCGCATAAAGGTTAGTGGAGTCTCAGTGAAATGTGAGGAGAAAAATAATCAACAGAGTGAAACTGTTTACAAATATGTCAATCTGCAGTCAGTTTCAACTCACGCAAGTTAAAACTAATCGCTTATCATTCAAAAACTAATGTCCAGAAATTGAGATATGGTGGAAAAATAGCAACTGTAAATAAACTACCTGTCAAAGTCTCAGGGGTGTATGATATCCTGTACTTGAGTTATTCAACAAAAATGTACTACCTCTTAATGGATAAATCCATGGAGTGGACACAGGGAAACACGGCAGTCTAATTAAAAACATCTGGAGGTAAGTTCAAAAATGGTAAAAACCGTCGTCATTTTAAGACCCAGGCAAGACGCGGGAAGCCCGAGTTAAAAAATAATATCGAAAATAGAAGCTGAAAGCTGGGTAATCTGAGCTCTATTGATTAAGTAAGTAATGGTCCTGCAGGGACAGACAACACATGCATTGCTTTCTGTTTTTCACATTCAGTCCTCATGGAAGGTAACTGATGATATTAAAAGATGTCAACTGATATACTGCTTTTAATTGGCACTATAGGTGATGAAACAGCCTTGGCCAGGCATGGCCAGAACAATCTATGGCAACCATGAGAGATTTGAGCGAGTCTACTTTTCCAAGTTTCCTGGTTACTATACTACTGGAGATGGTGAGAGGACTCATCATTTCTCAAAATTAAAGTACATCTAACCCCAAACTACTTTTTCCACTAGAATAGAACTTTCTACCTGTTCCATAAAAAAATAAGCCTTTATTTCAAGTTTAGACTCTTTTATAGGCTTCAAAACTTACGATAAACTAAAGATCATTTGGTACATGCCCGAGTCCCGAGTCAGAAGGGGCGTCAGTCTTTTCCTGATTTGACATCACAAACTGCTTTGCATCATGTTTACAAAGACTTACCGTGATGCAAATCAGTTTGTGACATTAGATCAGGAATAAACCCATACCCCATACTAGCTGAGTTGTGGGATAGATGATAGCAATATTTCATAACTTTTACAGCCTATAAAAAGTCAAGATGTGGTTTTGAAAGGTGCAAAAAGTCGCAGTTTGTTTCGAACACGTACAAAGATTTATTTTTATTAGCAAAAAAATACATATTTTTGGGGTTAGGTGCACATAAATATTCCACCACAGGTGTACTATGACAAAAGTGGTACAGGAAATGCCAATTTGGATTCACACTTGGCAAAATTGATTTCAAAAATTTGATTAATCTCATGTAAGCATATTTATGTTTTTTTTTTATTATGTTAATAGCTTGTGTCTCTGATAGTGTTTGTTTTTTAATTTTACTCATAAAAATGCAAGTTCAGTCATAAAGGGCACAGCCCCCCCCCCCCCCCCCTCCCTAGAAAAAAATATATTACCAGCTGTGAATTAACAAGCATTCCAATTTATAACTTTATTAATTACCTTATCAGGGTTTTATTTTTATGCAGGCGACAGGCAATTTTCGCCACCAGTGAACAACAAATTTTCCTGCAAATCTGTCTTCTGCAGCAAAAAGATGTGAGAGGGATATTTAATTTTTTGGTGATTTCTCTGCCTATTGGCCATTCTTTGACTCCAGCTCTATTTGAAAAGGAAAACCTAGGCTCGATTGCCAATTCATGTCTTTAAATTTTTGCCTTGTTAATTGCATAACTGAATTTCCCCCTCCCCATGTTTCTCATCATAGGATGCAAGCGTGACAGTAATGGTTACTACTGGATCACTGGTAGAACTGATGACTGCATGAATGTGTCAGGCCACTTGCTGAGCACTGCACAAATTGAGAGTGCACTGGTGGAGCATGATGCAGTTACTGAGGCTGCTGTTGTAAGTCTTAATTATCATATCTCTCACTTAATACGCGCGCTGTGATTGGTCAATTTTTGGGACATATTGTACAGTACGGCTGCGCCGAACACCCCTGTAAAGAAATTCAAGCTCACAGCGCTTTTTCACCTCAAGGAGGTCAATAATTTTTATTGTTTATTGTTACGGATCCTCGTTTTCCCCTATTAATTCATGACCCCACACTTTGCGCTTGGGCCATAAATCAACGGGAAAAATATCGGTCCGTAACTTACAGTACGGACCTCAAACTTGGTTAGTAAGAGGTATTCTGATCCATGGGGCTTTGTTTGACTGTAATAATCCCCCTTGATTAAATGAAGAGTCGTAAAGCCTTTCATCTGCAGGGTAACCACTTTATTGGATCGAGAAATCCAACATTAACGCGGTGAAACAAGAAAGCTTTTGCCGGTGAAAACGAACTAGCAAAAATGCAATCACACGTAGCAAGAGTAATCTGACACTGTTCTAAAAAATAAAGAACAAAGAAAGCTTGTGCAACGCCCATGAAAAGCGTGACAGAACACTCCTCACCTGGTATTAAAATAATACCACTGATAAAAAAAAAGAGCGAAAAAACTGGAAGATGAAATGCTAATTAATTTGCTAAGTTTGTATGAGTCCTCAGCACAGAGCTGATCTAGTTCATCCAACATTTGTCTTCATCTTCTCAAAGTCCTTTTCACTTCTAAGTAGTATGACTTCAGTCACTGGTCGGGTGTAGCACCTCCTTGAACCATCCTTGGCTGTCTGCAGTTCGACCTTGCATACTTTAACGTCTGGACTGCTGTGGGCCTTGGTGATTCGGGCAAGGGGCCAGCTGTTCCTGGGTAGTTCCTTACAGCGAAGGAGAACTAGGTCTCCTTCTCCCAAGTTGGTGGTCTCTTGCTGCCACTTCCTTCTCGGTTGAAGTGTTGGCAAGTATTCCTTTTGCCACCTTGATCAGAATATGTTGGCCAGATGCTGCACCTGTCTCCACTGCTTGCTGTTTAGATACTTAGTAGTGAAATTTCCGGGAGCTGCTTTCAAGCCTTGGGATTTCTGTGTGAGTAGGGTGGCCAGCGTTAGTATCTCGGGCATGCCTGGATCAGATGGCACAGGGGTCAGAGGTCTGGCATGTACTATTGCAGTAACTTCTGCCATGAGTGTGGAGAGCACTTCATGAGTGAGAACTTTAGGTTGTAAGGATAAGGATTCGTCTGACCACTCCAATCATTCTTTCCCAGACCCCTCCTGCATGGGATGCATGGGGGGCATTGAAAATCCAGTCGCAGCCTTCTGAGGCTAGATAGGTATGGATGGCGTCCTCGTCCATTTCCTTGACAGCAGCCTGAAGCTCATTTCGTGCCCCAACAAAGTTGCTGCCACAGTCAGAGCAGAGCTGTAAGGTCGGTCCACATATGGCCAAGAATCTGCGTAGTGCATTTATGAAGCTCGACGTGTCTGGGGACTCTATCAACTCTATGTGGATGGCTCTTATGGCCATGCAAGAAAACAGCACAGCCCAGCGTTTACTGTTGGCAGCTCCTCCCCTTGTTCATCTGGTACTCACCATCCAAGGCCCAAAGACATCCAAGCCTACATAGGTGAATGGTGGAGCAGGAGTAAGGTGGTCGCTGGGTAAATCGGCCATTTTCTGGCTCTGCTGCACTCCCCTCAGCTTCTTGCACTTTATACACTTGCTAATGACACTGTTGACGGCTCGTTTGCCACCGACTACCCAGAACCTGCTTCTCCGGAGCGAGCTGAGAGTGAAAAGTCGTCCTTGGTGCTTCACTTTGTCGTGGCAATACCTTATCAGTAGGGTAGTGACATGATGCGAGCCAGGCAGGATCAAGGGATGGCGTTCCTCATAGGTTAGGTGTGCCCGTTTGAGTCAACCACCCACTCGTAGGAGTCCATCGTTGTCTAAGATGGGGCTTAGCTTGAGAAGTGGGCTGTTCTTTGACAGTCTTCCTGAGGTCTGAAGGCAGTTATTTTGATCCTGATAGGCCTCATACTGGACGTTTTGGATGATCACAGATTGAGCTTGATGGGGGCAGGTAGCACTGCTCTTGGGCTCGCCGTGGCACCATTGGATTTGGTAGAAGTCCTTTGATGATAACTCTGTGATAATGAGATGAGCCTTCCAATTGCTTTTACAAGACATCCCCACTGCGAGAATTTTGAGAAACGCCTGGTGCCTAGAAATTTGTTTTGCAGGATTTTCGTTGCCAGGGGCTTCACTACAGGGCAAATTTCAGGATCGTCTTGAGCTGTCTCCGAGGGTTCATATGGGGTGTCGGTGTTGGCCAATCCATCCTGCCTGAAAAGGAACTCGGGACCAGTATGCCACATGCTGGTCTCTAAATTCTGTGCATCGACAGATCTTGTGGCCAGATCAGCAGGATTTTGAACGGTACGTAGTAGTGCCATTGTTGCGGAGTCGATGATCTCCAGATTCACTCAACCCAGTTGCTAACGTAGATGTAGCATCGCCGACTCTCGTTGCTAATGTAGCCAAGCACCACCCTGCTGTCTGAGTAGTATGCAATAGTATCAGGTTCTAGGTCCAGCTCGGTAGTAACCAACTCTGTAATCCCAACCCCGAGCACGGCTGCACATAGCTCAAGACAGGGAACTGTTGTAGCATGGGCAGGTGCAAGCTTTGCTTTACCAAGGACGAAAGAAACACCGTCATGTCCATCGCTCTGTGTGGTCTTCAGGTACGTGACGGCACCGATGGCATCATTGGACGCGTCGCAAAATGTGTGGAGCTCTCTGCACCTGGCTTCTTTAAACGGACCATCTGTGTAGCAACGAGGGACTTTCAGCAGATTGAGGGCTTGGAGCATTCTGCACCACGATTCCCATTCTGATCTTTGTTCTTCTGGCAATGGCTTGTCCCAATCTCCTGGCTGAAGATTACTGAGGTGAGCCATCATGGCTCGAAGAAGGAACTTGCCTTTGATGATGACTGGAGCAGCAAGTCCGAAGGGGTCGTACAAACTGTTGATGATGGACCGTGCACCCCGCCTAGTGAATGGTCTTTCTTCCAGGGAGACCTTGAAGGTGAATGAATCTGTTAAGAGGTCCCAGAGTACACCCAAAGATCGCTGAACTGGAATTGTATCCATTGAGAAGTCCAGGTCGCGAAGTTCAGAAGCTATGTCTTCACTTGGGAAGGCTTTAGTTACTTCTGGGTGGTTAGATGCTATTTTGTGCAACCGTAGGTTGGAGGTCACCAACATGGCTTGTGTGCGTCTTAGTAGGTCGATTGCTTGTTCAGGTTCGGCAACGGACCTTGAATCCATCGTCGACGTAGAAGTTCTTGTGCACGAATTCCCTTGCATCTGAGCCAAATACTGATTGCTCGTCATCAGCTGTTCTCCAAAGATAGAAGGTTGCCACTGCAGGGGAGGATGTGTTTCCAAAGACATGAACCCTCATGCGATATTTGGTCAGCTTCCCTTCTGGATTGTTGCCTTCATACCAAAAGAACTGTAGGAGGTCTCGGTGTTGCTCCTGAACGAGCAAGGAGTGGAGCATTTGCTCAATATCTGCAATAAAGGCGACAGGGTCCTGGCGAGAGCGTACCAGGATTCCTAACAGGTTGTTGGTGAGGTCAGGTCCCGAGAAGAGCATCTTGTTTAGAGAGATCCCGTCGGTCTCAGCTGCGGAGTCGAAGACCACGCTAATTTTCCCGGGCTTCTGAGGGTGGTATACTCCAAAATGAGGCAGATACCAGCGCAGTGGGGATAAGGTTGGTTCCATTGTGGGTACAGGCTCAGCGTGACCCTTGTCAAACAGCCTTTGCATAAACTCAAAGTAATGCTGTTTCATCAAGGGCTTCCTGTCTACCGTGCAGCAAGTAGACTTCAGACACTTAAGGGCATCTTCTCGGTTGTTAGGGAGTTGCTTTGCAGCATCACGAAGTAGTAGGGGCGCTTCCCAGATGCCTGAACTGTTCCTAGTCGAGTTGTGGTTCATGATTTGGATAAAGGCCCTGTCTTCTTCCGAAGTGCCAGGTCTGTTATAATCTTAAGTGCAGAGGAAAACATTGTTTCCCAGTCCATCTTCAAACCTTCCATTCAGGAAAGTTCCTTTCCTATGTGATCCATTTTGCGTTGGGAAGATTCGGGAGTCTGAAACTGGTTCGTGCTTGATGTAGAGCCGTTTGGTGAAAGGTTCCATAAATGAGGGTCGTCCATTGTCGAGTATTTGCGTTCTGTAGGTGGAGACCTCTCTGGGCTTGTGTGCCCCGTTTAAACGGGCGTGTCTGATGACCACCCATCCCAGGTCGAGGCGTTGTCCCCACGGCGCATTCCTGGGTCCATTTCAACACTCGTGAACTTTATGTAGGGGTGGTGTGTCCCTGCAAACAGGATCAGGATCCAGCTCAGGGATCTTTTCTGCAATAGGCCTCAGATGAGGGTGGGCTTTAGCAGCAGCTGGGGTTGGAATTTCTTCTCTGCTGTCAGGGATCGCCTCGCATTCTGTGAGCACAGGGAGTGGGTGGCTTTGGGTACCATCCAGAGACTCAATGATAAGGTTGTGGGCGCGTCTTCCTCTTGCTTGGATCATTCCTGAAGTGTATGGGCTTGCTTCTCCGTTCATGTTAAGTAGATCAAACAGCTTCGGCCTGGCCAAGGAACAGTTACTTTGGTCGTCGACCTTTATCATGCTTTCTGGATGGCCTTGTGGGTAGATGTTTGCTGGACATATCTTGGAACACGACTTTCCCCCGCTGGAGGTTCCGCACACCTCTGTACAACTTGCCATGACATTAGTTGGCTCCTCGCCATTCTGTTGGGCATCTCTTGGGTCATTGTTCTGTTCCGCTAACCTGCTTGGGAGCCCTGCGTGGAGGGCTGCAAGGTGTTTGTCGCTCTGACACTCAGTACACTTAACTGAAGTTGTACAGTCCTTGGCCTGATGAGTGGATGAGGAGAGACAGTGGAAACAAATGCCGTGTTGGTTAAGAAGACTTCTTCTATCCACTATAGATTTAGCCCTGAAGACGCGGCACTTGCTGACGGGGTGGGATTTCTTGTGGATGAAACACCATCTGCTAGGGTCCCTGGGCGATGAACTTCCAGGTTCTAAATCTGGCACATTCGTCTTATTGACTGTGATGCCTCTATTGGCGTTTGGAGTCCTGGTTGGTCTAACTGGGTCCTAACCAGGAAGGGATTTTTCTTATCTGGGGCTTCCATGGATAAGTATAGGTCATTTCGTTCCCGCGCAACTTCCTGGATGAAGTTGGAAAATTTGCTGAATGGGGGATAATCCACTTGATTATTGCACTTGTATCTGTAGGCGTGTCTCTGCCACCTCCCCTGAAGGTCGTCTGGGAGTTTGATGAGCAATGGGTGTAAGAACGCTGGTTCGTCGAGGATCTTAAGTCTTGCAAGTCCGCCGTCCTGTTTGGCACATTGGAGCTCAAGGAGGAGATCCCCTAAAATTTGGTTTATCAACGGAGTTGATAATGTAAATTGACCACCGTACAGGGATTCGATTAGCTGACGTTTCGAGCGTTAGCCCTTCGTCGGAGCGAATCGAGGAATTGTGGGTTGTGTATGGTTTATATACAGAAAATGGAGCTACGCTATTGGTGGTAACATGGTAACGTGAAAAACAGGACTAAATTAATTGAATGAAAAGCGCTCGTTGATACCGTGGGGATTAAGAGTGCCAATTTGAAAGATCAGTTTTTGCTCGAGATTTTTACGGCTTTCCGTGGTACCTTGATGTAGGGAAAGGCCGGAGATCGACATGTGTTGTTTACAATGGTTAGGGAGATTAAAATGCCGAGCGACAGGTTTGGATGCGTCTTTGTCATCTTTCTCAACATCACGAAGATGTTCTCGGAATCGGTCACCTAGTCGTCTTCCTGTTTCGCCGATGTATAACTTTTTGCATAATGTGCAGGTTATGCAATAAATAACATTTGCGGAGGTACACGTGAAACGATCAGTGATCTTAACAGATCGCTTAGGGCCCGATATTTTGTCAGTGTTTTGAATGAAAGGACAAGTTTTGCATCGCGAGCGCGCGCATTTAAAAGTGCCAGGTTGTTCAGTTGTTTTGAAAGCGCTTTTAACTAGAAAGTTACCTACATTTTTGTCGCGTTTGAATGAAATCAGCGGTGGTTCCGAAAAGATTCTAGCAGTTTCTGGATCATTTTGCAGGAGATCCCCTAGTTCTTGTAACCCTTTGTTGTCTTTTGCAGCCACCTTTGGAAATGTTGTTAGCTTGTCCAAGCGTACTTGGGTAACCACCGCATCTGATCCAAAACGTTCACTTAACTTCTTCCATGCTACTTCTAATCCCTCAGCTGGGTTCTGACTGTAGGCGTTTCGCAATCGCCGGACAAGTTTCTTGGAATCGTTGGTGGTATACTCAATGATGAGGGCCAGCTCTTCGCTTGCAGTGATGTCAACACCCCTGGTCATATTCGCCTTCCACGTGTGGTATTTTTCGGGACGGTTGTTAAACTTGTCGATCTTGTTTGAGATAAGTTCTCTTCGAGCCATAAACTGAATGATGGAGTCCAATTTGTCAGCTGGCTTTAGAGGCTGAAAACCCTGCGAGGGACTAAATGGTGTGGCTCTAGGGTCTGGGCTATTTTCCCTTTTTATTGGAAATTTAGACGGTGTGGAGTTGAGTAGGACGTGAGAATATTTATGAGTTCTTGGTTCATTCAATTGACTGTTTATGAACTCGCGCACGCGTTGACAGGGGTCTTCAAGAGGCATATCGAGCGGCTGATGGTCCTGGTCGAGCCCTAGTTCTTCGTCTATGGCCTTTGCTCGGGCGAGGGCCACGGCCACTTCCTACTTTAAACGAAGGGCTTCTAATGCGGCTTCTTGTTCGCGTTTCTTTCTCTCGAAGGCCAACTCTTCCTGCCTCCTTTTTTCGTTCTCTTGTTCCAGCTTAAGCGCTGACTGAGTTTGAAATTGGTTTATCTTCTTCTGCATTTCGACTTTCTTAAGCGCAGCGACCGCCTCCCCTCTAGCCAGAGCGCGTATCGCGTTAGAAGAAACCGATGATCTCGAAGCACTTGATCCGGAGCAGTTTGATCCCAATTCCTTTATCAGGTCGTTTTTACGATCGATTCCTTCGTTGATAGCCGTTTGGACCACTTCCTTGCGCGTTTTCATCATCTGCTGCAGTCTTTGACGCTCTTCTTGATGCTCTGGTGAACTTGCGTTCGCGGTATAATCCAACAGAGAAACCCACACCAACTGATATTCGTTAAAAATAGAGCGTACTTCTCCTACGGCTTTACGAAGAGCTTCGATCGAATCTGGGCTTCCCTGAAGACGCGAAATAGCCTTGGCTGTACGTTCCCATAACTTCTCCAGCTTAACAGAATCCTCCTGAAACCTGTTTTCGATACGCTTGGCGCTAGGCTTTGGGCTGCGTGTCGGCCGCGTGAATTGCTCAACTTCTTTGGCGCCATTTTGCTCCCCGATATGAGCGGGCAAAGGTGAATCCTTTTCCTCTGGGATGCTCTCTTTCCCCGAAGCGCCCAGGCTAATCACTGGGAAAGGAGTCAGCTGAATTGAATCTCCACGTTTGTTGTCGGCGGGGCGGTTATATTCGCCGTCGCTTTGCTCGAGATCCATATCCACTGTGTAATTTGCTTGACCTCGTGCGGTTGCCAGGGAGAAATCTCTTGTTTCACTATTCTGATTCATGGGGCTTTGTTTGACTGTTTAATCACCCTTGATTAAATGAAGAGTCGTAAAGCCGTTCATCAGCAGTGTAACCACTTTATTGGATCGAGAAATCCAACATTAACGCGGTGTAACAAGAAAGCTTTTGCCGGCGAAAATGAAGTAGCAAAAATGCAATCATACGTAGCTAGAGTAATCTGACACTGTTCTAAAAATAAAGAACAAAGAAAGCTTGTGCAACGCCCATGAAAAGCGTGATAGAACAAGAGGTATAAACGTTTTAGATTCAAATCGTTGTTTGCCAGTGAACTTTACTTTCTGGATGTACATAGGGAGATTTTAATCGTGGAATTGAACTCAGCTGTGAGTTGTTTGCTTCATTTTCACAGGTGTCGTGTCCTCACAAAGAGAAAGGAGAAGGGATATACTGCTTCACCACACTGATGGAGGTAAAATGTTTTGTTAATATTAAATTAGCCATTTATCCTAGTTCATCCTGGCTTTGGATTGCATAGTGAAAGCCGATTAACCCTAATCCCAGATTTAAAATTAACCAAGGAGTCTATTTCTCTATCGAAAAACGTTGTTCAACGCTGATATTCTGCATAATTTTAGATCAGAATCCTGAAAAGCAAAAAGCAGCAAAAGAAACTTTCATCCAAAAGTTAGAAACTGCAACCAAAGTTTGTAACGCTGATCCTGGATTAAGTTAACCGGCTTTTGAACAAGCAGGCCCTGGTGTCTTCCCTCTTAACACCTGACTCCTTCACTCCCCTCGTTTGAAAATATTATTTATTTCATTTTTTAATGCTCCCAATGATACAAGAGTTTCGACCTTTAAATATCCTAGTTATGTGTTCCCAGACAATATGCATGTGTCCCCACTAAGGGTCTTTGGAATTCAAGGGGGTGGGGGTGGGGGTGTTTCATAGGAGACAATGCGGGGACAATGTAGGAGACAAATAATTGGTTGGATTTTGCAGAGGGTTGCAGGTATCCAGACTGCAAAAAATCATAGATATTTTCTGCAACAAAACCGTTGTTTCTCAGAACTCAAAAAGCTTGGAGGAGCAAACAAAAGCTTAGGAGCAAAAATATTAATCGCCGCCCTTGAAGAAGCGCTGCGCTTCTCAACAACAATAGGGAGCTTTAGCAACGACGACGGCGACGGCAACGAAAACGTCACTTCAAAATATAACTTCTCGTTTTTGTAACGCTTTCGCTATTATTCCAATTTGTTTAACTTGGAAAATACTGGCGAACTATTCAGGGACTAAATTGTTATGAACGGCGTTAAAGTAAGGAAAAAGAATGAAAACTTTACAGTCACACGCTCCCGTTCTCGCCAAAACCTAAAATTTGGTCATTTCACGTTGTTGTTTTGCAGAGGACGGGAAAGAAATGTACCAAAATGTAAAACGCACGTGCAGAGCCATTGTTTTTGCTCATTAAGCCTATTGTTTTGTGGCGTTCTCGTTGCCGTTGCCGTCGTCGTTGCTAAAGCTCCCTAATGCGACGCTTGTTCGGAAAGTTCTAGAGCGGCGCTTTTTCGAAGGTTTTTTGTTTGTTTTTTATTTCAGAATTCTGCGTTTGTAAAAAAAATAAGAACAGAGGAAAGGTTTATACCAATTCAAGTGGATATTTATTCTCAAATGTGTGTATCAACTCTCTTTCGCTTGTTTTAAATAAGCGCCGTCCCTGGATAACCACCCTCCCCACCCACCCCGAGTAAGTGCCCTATCAGTAAGTTGAACATTTTGATAAGCGTCGCGGCGCTCTTTCGAGTAAATTCGTTACTCTTGCTCTAAGCTTTTATCCAGAGGCTCAAATAAGTATCTCCAAGTTTTGCCCTCAGAAAGTAAACGCTTGGAGGTACTTCACATTTTGATTAAAGTCAGTGCTAAACATACATTTTCGTCGTTCATTTCTGCAGGGAGTGGAGTTCAATGAACAGCTGAGAAATGAACTCAAGCAAAAAGGTAAGAGAATTACTGGATCGGAGCTTGTGTTGTTTTCTTTCCAAGGGCTTGTAGAGCATAATAATTCACAGTGCAAGACAATTAAGAAAACCCCTTTCTCCGGCAAATTTTATTCATTGAAAGAGTTAAACCGTACCTTACCGTACCGTACAATGTTAGTGGAGCAGATAGGTGAGCTGGAACTAGCAGCCAAGGACACTTTTAAATCCAAGGTGAACGAGTTGTGCAATTACAGTTGAACCCCGCTAAATACGGACACCCGCTTATAATGGTCAATTTTCTTTTTCCCAACAACTAAAAAGTTCATATATTTTCTCTTAAATTAACCCGCTTAAGACACCCGGGTAATGCGGACACTTTGGCATGTCCATTTGGTGTCCGCATTAACTGGATTCCACTGTATTCAGTATTTCACCACTTTTGTTAGGCACCGTTCAGTTTCCAGACAAAATACAGTCGATAAGCAAAAGGGTTATACTCGATTTGTAAGCTAATGCCACATCGGCCTCTTTACGACGCTTTTGAACTTGTCCATGTTCTGGTACATTTGTTCCAGAGGGAGATAATACGGCCGATGGAGCAAATGGAAGTTCACCTATTGCGTAATCGTAATACAAAAAATGGCGCCGATGAAAGCACAGCCCGCAATGACTCATGGTTGAGCGTGTTATGGTCGACATTTTTGGCTCAAAATAAAAAATAAAAAAAAAAAAGAACATTAAAATCTGTTTGCACTCTCGCAGTTTGGACCTATCTGCATCGGTTTGTTGCTAATATCCCTCTCACTCTTCTGGAGCATTTTAGAAATTGAAAACTATGAATTGTATTTTTCAGTTCGTACCAAGATTGGGCCGTTTGCAACACCTGACATCATTCAAAATGCACCCGGCCTTCCGAAGACTCGCTCTGGCAAGATCATGAGGCGTGTCTTGCGACACGTGGCAAAGAATGACAAGAATATTGGTGATGTTACAACCATGGCCGATTCCTCTGTTGTGGATACCCTGTTTGAGAAGAGGCCCCATGTCAACTTCCTCCCTGAGTAGCGCTTCTGATGTAATGTAAAACAAGGCAATGTGAGACAATTGGCAGCATTTCGTATTAGGAATAGATTTCAATGTTGGGTTGGTTGGTGATGGAACGAAGACAAATCTTCGATTGTGGTTAATCGGCTTTCGAACAATCGGGCTCTGTAGGATTTCAGTTATAGCGAAACTAGACTTTTCAAGGTGTATTTGAGTCAAACTAACCATTTCATTCATACACCTGAATAGGGTACATCCATTTCTTATCAACTGCGGTTGCGAGGTTCAAAAAACAGACAGATACCCCGTTTGTTTTACGGTTTCACCACTGGTATTCTCTCGGGAGTCTATCTGCATAGCACGTCCTTGCATATTAATAATTAGGGTATAGAGCGTTTTCATTCACGTGACTACCAGCCATATTGGTCAGTACTGAAACAAGAAAATATTTGCATAAAAACAGAGTGCAATTCCCAGAGGTTTAGTTTGGAGCACCAACATGGCCGCCGTGGCGTCATGTGAAATAGGCCATTTCCGAATTACCTTTGGCTTCCTTTTTAAAGCGAGGCCTGGTGCACAACCATTCATGAAAATCATTTTAATTTGTATGTGAATGGGAACTAATTTTTATATGAAAAGATAAGCACCAGGACTCTTGAAAAAGAGGCCAAAGGTAATTCGGGAATAGATTGTTTTTATTTACATAATTGTAACTCTTAACTTTTTTCTCTCTCTCGAGGTTGACTCTGACTGTGCGTGACCAAAATCATTCTCAGTTCGAGAATCCTCCAAGGCTGTAATAATGTTTGCTGGTAATAAAGGTTTTAGAGTGATTTTCTTGGTCAAAGTTGCAGCTACTTTGTAATGGCCACGCTCTCACCGTTCAAGCAATACTCTTGAAGCCCCAATAATATAAACATTCACTGTTCTTCGTATATTGCTTATGGAACTACTCGAGAGAAATCATTTGAAAGCACAATAATTCATTTTTGGTGATATTTTCCTTTATTTTCGAGACCTGTATGTATGTTTGTACGGTACATAGTGGCATAACCGGAGGAAAGTAATGGGTTAGCACCCACAAGGAAAGAGCAACAGGAATAAGTAGGGTTGATCGATGCTGCGGGAGCTGGGAAGAGTATTCCATGCTTGGCGGAAAAAGTTGTGTGGTATGGAGAGTACTGCTCGACATTCCATGCAACCCTGTCTGTGGGTTAAAAAATGCTGGTGAAGACGAGCCATTTCTCCTGAACGGTAGTCATTTTTGTGGCTCCAGTGAAGCCAGAGTAAAAACAACTCCCTCGAAGGTTTCGTTGAAAATATTGACAGGACTATGAGCAATCAGCCTGCAAGCAACCATCTTGTTCTCTCCTGTTACAATTCAGGTCTTGAAGGTATGATCACTCGTATTGGGTATGTCTGTTCGATTAGTTTTTCCGGTGGATTCCATTGTTGGGTGATGATGATGAACATGAATTTCTCAATTCTTGCTCCAAGGAAACTTGTCTTGCTGTACTCCTCACCATCTCCTGGCCGGATGAGCTCCAGAAATCTACGGATAAATGCTTTCTTTGATAACTAAAAACTGGAATAAGTACGTACGTTGAAAACGTTTAAAATTTTGTAAAGAGCCCATTATAGTCGCTTTCCGTTGTACTGAAGTTTCCCCCCTTCCCCTCTCTTTAGCCAGAGATGGTTGCCTTGGAGATGCCCCCTTGAGGAAGGGGGTCAACCGAAGGAAATGTCTCCCGTTTGGAAAGTTCGCCATTTGGGAAATGGCTTACTGGCAGCGATTTTGGTTTGACCTGAAAAACGCCTTCCGCAAAGGTTCTCAATTTGTTTCATCCGCCGGAAATGCTAGCGTGTTCGATGAACCATTAAAATGTAGCATGAGTTTGTAGTTGCAAAACTAATCAAATTTGCTAGTTTTTTCCAGTATGTTTGTTGCTGCGATTCATCATTTCAAGGTGAAACGAAATCGCTCCATCGTGGGAGTTAGCTGCTTACTCACAAGTCTATTAGAGTAATGGCCTTTTAATCACTTTCTGTTTGTGAAGTAGCTAGGTTTTCCCATAGATGTCCCCTAACGTGTGTAACTGTGTCCCGTGACTACTTCTTGATCTTGTACACTGTTGAAACTATCTACATTTGTTTTTGTTGCTCACCCTGCTTTCAAGATTCGCTTTATTATTGGACTCACTTGTTATCTTTTACAAGTTCTTTAGACATCAGTGAAGCCATCAGTCCTTTTTGTACGTCATCAAATCTCATGGTGACAGTCTCAAACATGTCAACATCCATCATATCTAAGACCACAGGCTTTCCATACCTGCAAGGGCAACAATTCTTCTTATTATGAGTCCCTTATAGTCCATTAGGCTGGAGATAATCTGATCCATTTTCACAAACCACACCAAGCATATGCCCAATAGAGAGATTCTCAATTAAGTGACGCAAACGTATACTCTGACCAACTACGCAGAGCACGGGAAAATGGTTTTAGTTTTGCTTCTCAATGGTTGCGAAAGTGGGGCGAGTTTTTCCTACCAATGACAGAGCCAAGTTAACCAAAATCAAAACAAACGCGAATTTCATTTTGACACTCAAGCTATTGAAAATCGCTCTACAGCAAATACAATACAGAGTATGAGGGAGATTCTATGCACCCACAAAGGTCCTCAGGACTACCACCATGAGCCCATTTATTCCAGAAGCACACTAGCTAAACAAGGAATGTTGATTCTGCGGCTCTGGATGGCACGCTAGTTCATCTCAGGTTATATCTAAATGGGCATTCGGGCCCCCTCCCTCCCCTCCCCCTCACTTTCTTAAAAAGCAGGGATAAAAAGGAAAACCTGTTTCCATTGTCACTTTATTTGCAATCTTTTAAGTTTCAACTACACCGAGAGAACAGTCTATTTTCTGTGAGTCCTTTCCAGTTATTTCTATTCCTGTGTGTGCATTAGCGAAAATAGAGTTACAGTTCGTTTTAAGAAAAAAAATAATCAGCGCCCCGTTCGATTGAGCACCCTCCTTCGAATAAACGCCCCCTTTTGCCAAAATTTTAAATAAGCGCCCGGGCGCTTACTCGAGGAAATACGGTGAACATCAGGATAAGTGCCAGGACTGTGCAACAGACCTCAAACCTCCTAAGAGCGCCAAACGAATCACTTCAGGTTCCACGTGCTTGGGATTGAGTGCATTTATATAGTTCGTGTCTCGGTAGCGCAGAAACGTCGCACTCTGGGGAGAGGTGTCAATCAGAAGCGGCCATCTGCAAGAAAGTAAAGATGACAAAAATATATTTTTTTAATTAAAGCAATGATTGAAAAATAGCAGTAACTTGCTTTCTTACAGTGGAGCCCCATTAACATGGACACCAAAGGGCCATGCCAAAGTGTCCACATTATCCGGGCGTCCGTATTAAGCGGCCTAATTTGACCCAAAAACGGGTCTCTGCGCTTAGACCAATCAGAGTAGATCTTTCAACCTCGTTCCCAGGGTCTCCAGGGGGCGGGAAGAGTGGAGACCCTGGAAACGAGGTTGTAGGTCTTTGGAACCCTTGGGAATAAAGTTGTCAATCAAAAGTAATTATGAGCAACGAAACGAGACTTGCGGTTGAAATTCCAACATGGAGTCCATTGCGAAAGCGATAACTGATGCTCTTCCAAATGCGAGTCACGCCGCTTCCCATTTTTGGCGCGAAACGCAAATGAAAGCGAGACAAGTCGACCTCTCGCGACTTCGTCGCCCGCTCAGCCGCTTCCCGGCCCAAAAAAGCTCGCTCCTCTCGGCTCTTTTGCTGTGAGACTCGAGAGGTCGACTTGTGGCAAGTCTAATTTAAGAGTAAATATATGACCATTTTAGTTGTCGGAACAAACGAAGAAAACTGTCTGTTATAAGGTGTCCGTATTAAGCGGGTGTCCGTAGGGTGGGATTCCACTGTGCTTGCCAATGCAACAACGAACACTTCATCTCTTATTAAAATTAAGATGCAATACGCTTTGAACACAACTTTTTTGCACCTTCCATCTGCTGCAATTTTGCCACCGACATCTCTCAACAGCACATCATCAAGGTCCCTTATCATCACCTTCACGCCTTTAAGATCAGCATCACCTTGGAAGAACAGTGTTTTATTTAATTATAAATTTCAATTAGAAGGATAACAACATGCCCGGGAGGGGGTACTAAGAAAAATTTCACAGGGGTAGGCTCCGCCCCGAGGTCCGACCCCTATACCATTTTTGACAGAAAAGGTACCCCTTTCGTATACCTTCCATTGACAAATGGTACCCCTTTCGTATACGTAAAACAAGAAGTCTTCTTGTCATTTCCATGTAGATTTCAACAAATTAAAACAGGACAGTCATAAGGTACGTGTGTTCGAAATATTTTAATGAAAGGCCCTTTTAAATACCTAAATAACAGATTCCTCTACCCTTTCATATACCTCGACTTGTGAAATCCCTACACTTTCATATACCTGAAACGTGGAAAAGGTACCCCTTTCCGGCGGAGCCTCCCAGTATAGGCCATTATAGAGAGTACCCCCTCCCGGACAACATGAAAGTGCCCTTGACTTAGGCTAAAACACCCTCATATCAAACCCAAGAAGATTATTGACTACTAATAGATAGTTGAAGAGATTGGAAAGTGTGACGAAGGAGTTACTGAAGTGGAAGGAACTGGCATGTGGCCTGATACACCACCAAGAGGAGTTATGAGGTTGAAGACTGCTCGTCAATCTATTTCTTACTGACTTTGAGATACTAAAGGATTTTTAAGTAAAGTATTGTAATGTATCAGTCAATTCTAAAAGCGCCCATCCCCCCCCCGGCTAAACCCCCGGGCATTTAGTATTTTTTTGAAAAATTGTGATCAAATGCCCCGTTGCGTTTCCAGTTTAGACGGTTAAATGCCCTAACGTCAGGGCTTCAAAAAGGGCAAAACAAGTATAAATCTATAGCAAATCACTCGTTGCATGATGCATTTTTGGCACGACCCCCACCCATAATAAATAAGCTTATTTTAATTTAAAATCGCTTACCTTTGCAGACCAAATCCGAAAAAACTTTGCACCAAAACGCTTTTCCGATCTCTTTTGTCGGCACTCCAAACTTTGAATAAAGGCATATCAACCGTGTATTTAGACCAAATCCGAAAAAACTTTGCACCAAAACGCTTTTCCGATCTCTTTTGTCGGCACTCCAAACTTTGAATAAAGGCATATCAACCGTGTATTTAGTAAACAACGGAAACCCTACGCGGAATCTTGAAGTGAAAGGAGCGAAGCGACTCCCGTGGTGAATGAATGAATGAATATTTGCGCGCGAGGAAAGACGCGCGAAACCCGTTAGATCGCGACAGCCGACCAGTGTTTAGCCGATAGTTAAATGCCCCACCGCGCGGGGCACCTATCGGGTCAAATACCCAGCGTATACCCGAGGGGGATGGGCGGTCTTGGAATTGACTGATACATAACATGTTATTTACATATCCTTTCATTTACAAATAATCCTTTTTTTAGAACTCTCTCTCTCACGCTCTCTCACCTGCTGGGCTTTCGTCTTTTTTATTTTGCTCTCTGAGTTTCAGCTTCACCTGGAAATATTCAAGACACTGTAGTGCTGTACTTCTGGCAATCAAAAGTTTAAAGTATTCTTGGTATGTTTTTGCTCAATCCTCACTGCATATACATGGTCAATTCATGCTGTACTGTCACATTAATCAAGCACAGTGAGGAAGAAATGAAGACATACAGTACTAATGTAAACTGCATAGAGGTGGTGTGCGCCAAAGTAATGTTGTATGGATTTAACTCTTAAAAGCAAAGCGTGTGGATCCACTTTGTTTCACAAGTCCTCTACATTTCATGAAAAATGGGAAAAAAATGAAACTTGAAAGTTTCAAGAATTGAAAGAAGCGCTATGTAGCAACATGGACTTCTTCCTCAACATCAGTGATCCCCAATATTATTTTCTGGCAACTAATTGAAGGGTTTTATGCAAAACTATTGTAAGTGGCTTTTTGTGTGACATGTTTTTGGCCCATGTTTTCTCAAAAACTTAAAGCGCAAAACAGTGAAAAAATAGAGGACAATGTTTACCACATGCAAGAAAAAAACCTGTATGAGAAAAATCAGCTATTTTTGAGCGAAATGAAAAAAAAAAAAACCCACACCCAAAACGTAACTTACGATAGTTTTGCATAAACCCTTGAAATCAATTATTAAATGGGAATAATTCAAAACTTTTAATGGTAAATTTTTGCATGAACATCTTTAAATGGCATTTCTATGAAAAATTAACAATATCATATTTCTCACTTAGTACGTGTGCTGTGATTGTTCAATTTTGCAGGCCGTATTCTACAGTATGGCCCGCTTGACTTCAACTAGTTTTCTTCCTGAACCATACTCCGGATTAACCTCATAGATATAATAAATACCAAGTACTAACCTCATTTTCTCAGTCCGTACTGTAAGTTACGGATCCTTGTTTCTTTTGTTTTGTTTTGTTTGTTTGTTTGTTTTTTTCATTAATTTAAGGTCTGCCGCTTCGCTTGGGCCATAAATCAATGGGGAAAACTTGGTCCGTAACTTACAGTACAGACCTCAAACTCGGTTAGTAAGAGATATTTACAACTCAATACTGCACATTAATGACACCCCAGTAAAACAGACTCTATAAGATCAGCACCTGAGCTAGTGCATCCTTTGAAGCTTCAGCTCTCTTTCTTGCAAGTTCAAGCACTGCCTCTGCATCATGTATGGCCTAGTCAAGAACAAAGGACAACATCAGATATTATGAATTTCAATTAAAGTGAATAAAGTTAAAGTGTATCTATTGTTTAGCCCATAAAGGGCTTCAGCGTTGCTCTGGAAAGGTTACTAACTTAATGCTCCCAGGTAGCTAACAGAATATTCCCTTTGGTGTTGTGTCTTCCTTTGGAGGGGAAGTTTGCATGCCAGCTTGTAACCACCAGAGCTGTGCCGGCAGGATGGCTCCTGGAAGGTTTAATTATAATAAATACCAGACAAGTCTTTAGAAGAGTGGCCTGACAAAACAGCACCCTGGTCTGGGGTACTGCCAGGTTATTTAGTAATAATAATAATAATAATAATAATAATAATAATAATAATAATAATAATAATAATAATAATAATAATAATAATAATAAAGCGTTAATTAAAAATGAAAAAATCTAAAGCACTCCTCACAATGCACAGTTAAAAGACTAAAAATATACATACAGAGCAAATAATATAAAATATCAAATGGTAAAATACAAAGTTATCACAAGTTGTAAGCCTAGTTTAAAAAGGTAACTCTTTAACTTTGATTTAAAAACAGTAACATTCGGACTGGATTGTATTTCCAGGGGAAGTTTGTTCCATAGGTAAGGCCCTGGATGGGCAAAGGCATAGTCATGAAGTCATGAGTTTGCTCTATGTCTTCCGAATTAAAAAATATAATCCCGTGACTCGCTTAACTAGTAGTTTAAAATAGGTCCTTCTCTGCTGTAACATAAGTCAATGGGTAAAAGCATGGTTGTAAATATATTGTAAGTAGAGACTGTAAGTAAGGTCTGTAACATATCCAGTAAGGAGGCAATAAAAAAAATAGTCATGAAAGGTCCTGTGTTTGGTCCTTGGCACAATTAGAAGGTCCTGGTCGCAAGAGCGAAGGCAATGAGCTGTATACTGCAGTAGGGTTGCAAAAATTCTTTGATATAATCTGGTGCTAATTAGTTTAGACATGACCCACCAAGAGCTGAGCATTACCTGTACCTGTGGGCATGTCCAACTTGTAAATAATACTTATTAGAAAAATCAGGAACTGAAGAGCTGAACTGGCTTCATTAATGAGAGCTTTGAAAACTAGAAGCAGCAGCAGTATAATTTATCAGTAGCATTGACGAAAAAGATGAGGAATTTTTCCCCAAAGTTCAAAAATAAAGTTCTGTATTATATTCAGTAATTCAGGTAGCTTTGACACACCTGCAAAGTAACATCTTGCTTGTCTGTCTTCCCTTCAGCCATACACTTATCATGTTCATAAATTCTCTTGTTCAATTCACAGTGAGCTTTGGCCAGCTTAAAAAAGATGACAACAATAAACCGGAAATTAATTTAACATGAAATATAAATATACAGATGAACAACAAAAGGAATTTCATCAGGATTAATCCTCAAAAGCAATAGCCACTAACCACAGCCCTGTTAGTAAGGGGTGCAGATCTGGTCAAAGACTAATTTTACCTCTTTCTGATGAGCTTGATTCTCCTTTTCAGCTTTTTCTATTTCCTTTTCTAATCTGAAGAGAAGTGAAAATGATCAGTTTCTTATCATTTGATTATTCAGTACCATTTATAAATAATAGAGCAGTTTTCAATTGAGTGATATTTTCCTATCATTACAAGAGAGAAAAAAAGTTGACTGATTGGCATTCACTCTGCCAAGTACCGTAGATGACTGATAACAACTACAGACCTATTACTTTCGGCCTCCCTTAGTTTACGCTCTTCCTCTTGTCTTTTATTTCTGTCAGTCTCCAGCTTTTCTAGTAAAACATCTGTCTGTTTGATGTCCCATTGCTGAAAAATCTGCTCAACAGCTGGTATTGCTGCCACCTTTGGAATTAAAATTAATTGTTTCATATTGTTATCAAACAAATTGGAAGTTCAGAACAAGAATTTAATAACAAGAGACCCACATGTCTGAGGGAAGTAGTAAGTGCTCTTTTTTTATTTTTTCATTGATTATTATTATTATTATTATTATTATTATTATTATTATTTTGTTTGTTTGTTCTGTGCCATGTGGATGGCTTTGACGTCGGCAACAAAACTTGAAAAAACTTGCCAGCTTTTTCAAGTTGATGTATCGCTACTGCACATACGCGAGATCCGTGACATTGTTCCTTTAAGGTTATCACCTGCAGCTTAATAAGATCTTCAGTTTGCTGACCTGTATTGCATTTGTTCCATCGTCTGCTATTAATCTGGGATCACCTCCATGTTCTAGAAGAGTCTGTAGAAAATGGATAAACAGAGATGTTATTATTAGGTTATTAGACCAGGCAGTAGACCAGAAGTACGTAAATTGTACCAAGAATTAATATTTTTGTGGGATTCCAAAAATTATGAATCCTTCATGGAAATAACCCATTAAACTGGACAAACGGGGCAGAGGCTCTAAACTTCTTTCTTCCCATACCACTTCCCAACCCTTCGTCAGTGGTTCCCACATCCGTGTACCTTTTCTATTGGAAAGTATCATTCATACCATGTTGTGAACATTTGTCAAGTTTCTTTATTTTCCACCTGGTTTTCCTGACCTCCTCCCTTTATCCTTCTTCCATTGACTTCCTGTCCCCCTTCTCTCATGTTCCACCCCCTGACCACCCTCCCCTTGATGTGGATAGTTACCTGTTACTATTATCCACACGGCATACCTGCACTGCCTGAATATGTCCTCCAAATGCTGCTCGCCACAATGGTACTCGTTGGTATCTCCCCCTGGAATTCAGATTTGCCCCTCTCTGTATCAGCATTTTAATGGTGTCCTCATGTCCCCCTCCTGCCGCCTCTGACAAGGGTGTGTTGTTATTAGCATCCTCGCAGTCCACAAGTGCCAGTTGATGTCTTGTTATAAGAGATTGCCGTGCAGGCTCTGATAAATCTGATCTCTTTGAATCTTCTTCATAGGCCTTGAAGACATTTCATGACATTTCACAGGTTAGCACATAATGTCATTAGTTAGTAGTAACTTATGAGTATGGACAGCGAAGACATAAATTATGAATATTATCTGCCTCAATTATGGGCAATAGTTCTCTGAAGGCACTGCAAACAGAACTCATGTCTACCCTGAACAGAACTTTATCAGTCAAAATGTGAGGTACTTTTTTGAAACTTTTTTCATTATTAGTCTTGATCCCTTCACTAACATTAATCTCACTGTTTTAACATTAATTGTTCTGAAGTACAGCTGCCTGCTACTTAAATCCTGCAAGTATGACACTTGTTTAATTTTATCAAGTACTGGTAATGGTAATAGTAATGGATTTATATACCGCACTGTATATCATATAATTTCATGGCAGTTTCCAATAATATTGTTCTCCAGGGTGAGATTGGATGTCAGCCTGTAACTTAGGCACCTCTGGCAGCCACTATCAGTCCATATTTGATCTCACCCACCCACCCACCCACCCAACCCAGACACATTTTTACCTTCATTGAATGTTCTAATTCTCAAACTTTTGAGCAAAAAATTAAGATTATTTCAAATTGACAGACAGCCTAGATCAAGTATCAAAAAGTATTAATTTTAGAAATGTTAAATTCTTCGAAATAATAAGTTTATTGTTGAATATTAGCTGTGTAAAATTTGCCTACATTAATTTGAATGATAACTTATTGAAATTCAATTAATACCTCATCCAGCACCGCTAGAATTTCATCATTATCACCATCAAAAGCAGCTTCTAGTATCCTGCTTCTTCTCTTTGCTTCCTCTTTTCTCTTTCTCCTCTCTTCTTCCTCCTTTTTTCGCTCTTTTTCTGCTTCATCCCTTTCCATCTGTACCAGCTTCAGCCATGCCTATTATTCAAGTATGAAGATTGAATCTAGTGTAGTACTGGCAATCTGGTGATCATTACATGTATTATTTTCACAGATCTTTGGCAATAAAGTTAAAGGATCAGCTTAATGTCATTGTCTTTGGATTTTGAAAAGTTTAGCCTTAATTTTTCGAAAAAGTCATTATTTTGTAATCTGTTTCAATCTTCTCCATCCTTCTTCACTCTCGCCATATTTTCATTAATTTTATTCTTGTCTCTTTGGTGCTTACCCTTACTTCCCCTGATAAATTGTTATTTCACTGTTTTCCATTAATATTTAAATGCATTTTTTTATGTCTCTAAAGTATTAACAATGATCCCAAAATATCATGACCGAGCTCCTTTAACTGTTAGTTACTTGAACAAGTCTTCTAATGATGGTCTGCTTAAATACGCAGCCACTGTTTAATGTTATCTGTAGCAATCAGCTCAGCTCAGGAGTTTTGAACAGCTTATATCCTTAAGAGGAAAGAAATATTATCACCTGGACCAAATAAAAATCAGCTTAATAAACAGAAAACCTCAGTGGTTATTATAAATTTTAATTGTACAGATACATGGCATAATTTTGTGACAACAACAAAAACAACCAACCTCCTTTTGAATCTTGTCCATCAACTCTTCATAATCTCGTTTCTCTTTTTTCCTCTTTTCTAGCTCTTTTTTAGCCAAATGTCGCCTGGTGTATTTTTGTATTACCACAGCAGATTCATCTTGCTTTGTCCACTTCTTTTCTTTAGCCTTTAAAAACAAAAAACAAAAAATGATAAAAGCTATTAATAGTAGAAAGGACAAGGAAACAACGCGCAGCAGCTAGCAGACACAGTCATCTCTCTGTGTTTTGAGTGCTATAACGCTAAATGTGTCAGCTATTGAGTCAATCTCTTTATGGTGGCCAACTTACCTTAGTAGTACCGATCACCTCAGCTGAACATTTGTTTTCAAATGTGTGTAGCTTCAGGTGATTACAACAAGCATGTTTTTGTTTCTGGTAATTTAAGTTGCATGCACCACAAGACATATAGCAAGCCACATGCTGCCACCAATTTCAAAAAATTCCAAAATTCACCTTACTTGGCACTTTAGTTGCAATAAAGTATAACAGTATCATGATCATGATCATGATCTTTTCTGGAACTGACAAAATTTGTCAATTTGGATAAGTCACTATTTAAATCTGGTAACTTTTCCCTAGGTTTATCGGCGATTTGTGAGAAATAAATGTTAAATTCCTCAGCAAGTTCACTAGGATCATCAATCACTTTGTCGTCCACTTCAAGGCTACTAATACAGGAATTCTCAGCACCAACATAACAGCTTTATTCCTGGCTACACAATAGTCATCCCAACTTTTGTCTGTATTTAAATGCCTAGCAGTTCTTAGGAGGCTGTCCCTGATACGAAGCTGATCGAGTACTTGTCTAGTAATCCAGGGAGCTTGATATTTATGTCTGACCTTTTTTTCTTGCCAAGGGCAGCACAAGTCTAAAGCGTCATTGTAAATATGTTCCCAAGAGGCCACAATGTCGTCAATATCATCAAAGACAAAACAGGTGTCCCAAGGAGCATTCATAAACGTATCAGTGAACTGTTCTTCATTGAAGTTTGTCATGTTTTGGTATTTGATTTTAATATTTTTTTGACAACTGCAGTGGAAACCCTCATTACGGTATTTACAAACACAAAAAATGGGGAAATGGTCAGCTAATCCAATGTCACGAGTTCCAATAGCAACAATTCGTGAAGGTTGATTAGAGTAGACATGATCGAGACAAGTCCCACAGGAGTGGCGCGTAATTTCATTAGTAAGCTGTTTAAAATTCATACTGCGAAGACCTTTAACAAGGCCATGCTTATCATAATTTCTCTTATGAAGAAAGTCAATGTTTATATCTGACAGGATAATCGTTTTTTTGTTCATTAAATACACTTGCTCAATGTTAGCTTCCAGCTTCGCATAGTCATCCTTAAGATCAGACGGAGGTCGATACATGCTGCCAATAATAATAGATCTTTTGGACTTAAACGGGCATACCTCGAACTATAAAATCTCAAGATCTTCATTCTCCAAATCATTTCTTTGTTTTGAACAAAGGTTATTATTTATAAAAGCAAGGACACCACCTCTGCTCTTTGTTTTTCTGTCTCTACGGAAAGTAGAGAAACAAGGCACTGTATATAACGTACTGGGAATCACAGGCTTCAAGAATGTTTCATTGAGAAATAGAATGTCCAATTGAGGTAAACCTGGCTTCATCTCAGCAACTCAGGCCCCAACTATCTACAACAAATAAATGTTATTTGCTTGCTTGTAATTTGAATTTTTTTACCAGAGGATAAACATTGTTAATTACAGTAGACCAGCTCCGTCAAATGAAACATCAACTATTTGAAGCCTCTCGCTATATCAGACAAGAACTCATTTTTGCATTTGAATAATTATTGTTTACAGTAATCTTATGTTTTTACAAGCTCCCACTTTTTAAAACTTGTTTTTGAGGTAGTGGTGGCAGTGGAACTTTATAATTTACTTTAGCATACAGGGTTGTCATTAAGGGCCAGGCAACCACAGGGGCCAGAGCTGGGGGCCGGGGGCCGGGGGCTGTGGGCCGGGGTCCAGGGGCCGGGGGCCAGGGCTGGAGACCAGGGCCAGGGAACAGGGACTGGGGGCCGGGGATTTTCTTGGCTTTGATGAGTAGGAACCCGGCTATTCTGAGAGAAAAACAAACCACTGACACCAGTAAGGAATAGGAATCCCCGGCTACTTGTTTTTCTTTCCCATCTATGTTAAAAATTAGTGACAACCCTGGCATAGCCACATCTTATCACGTAACATTTGATCTTCGTGCCTTTCATACATTTGAAAAAGGTGCTTTGGTTCAGAAGCAAATGGAACGGTACTTTCCAGAAAGTTCATCTCGAAAATTCTCTGAAGTGGAAAAAACCAATCCATTTGACACCTGGGAATTTCAGAAATTGAAAATGGGATTTTTGCCCATTTAGAATGGGTCAATCCAAAATTGAACTTCTTTTTATTTTCATACAATAAAAAAAATCAGTTAGACCAGTGTGGACAGGACCTGTGAAAAGGCACGGGGCTTTGTGTTGTGTTACCATGGAAACAAAAAGCTCTGATAAAATGAGTCAGCATATGCAAATGCTCACAGACTGGTGGCAACACTTTAAGCACTGCATGTACCTGAGGTGAAGAAGTGTTTTCCTTTCCTTTAGCTTTTCCTTTCGTTGGAGACGTGCTACCCTTCTTCGCTGGAGCCCCCTTGGTGCCACTCATTCCTGGTTTGGCAGCCGTTGTTCCTGGCTTCTTTGCGGCTGGTTTGGCAGCTCCGCCTACAGGCTTTGGGGTCGTAGTTTTGGGAACCGTTTTTGCTACAGGAGATGGCTTTTTGGGAGGCATTTCGGTTGAATATACTCTTCGCCTTGACGAGGGCGTAAACAACGATCTATTCTAATGTTTGTAGCGAAAATTGGTTTGGCGCCTTCGCCGCCATATTGGAGGCTACATTAGTTCCCAGTACTCTTCGGTAAGCAAAACATTTCCCGGCCCACGCATGCAAAAATATGGCAGAAAGCAGTGATGGTGTGGTAATTGTCAATCCTTCAAGAGTTGAAATTACAGAAAATGGCAACGGAAATTTAACAACGAATGGAGTTATTAATCTAGATGAAACAGATTTGGCTGCCTCTAGACAGCCGCCACGGAATTATCGCCAGATCGAATCGCAAAGAGTCCATGTCATCTGGGATCTCTTCGCCGTCGCCTCGATTTTGACTTTCGTCGCCGATATTACGTCTGACATAGTGGTATCAGTGCTTTATTACGTCCACGGATCATACTTATGGTTTTCCATGACTCTAGGATTTGTCATTTTGTCGTCGATTGTAATGCAAGTTTTCTCTGCCAAATGGTTTTACGAGGACAGCGAAGTGCAAACGTGGAGGACTTATTTGTTGCATCTCTTTCAAATGGGTCCTATTGTGAGGTGAGACTAGCCTTTTGTTTATTATTAAATCACCAGCATAACCCAGATTCGTCTTGTGAACAAATGGAATGTAGAATGTAGACAAAATTTCTTAAGACTTTTCGTCATAGCCTGCTAAAACGTATTGGTTTAATACAAGTATTACTTTTTGTCATTTTTGTGCGCTATTCAACAACATCGTCAGACCACCCAAGCCGGGGATTAAATAGCGAAACATGGACTTTGCAACTGGGAAATGAAAAACGTCTCTGTGGCACGCCTATATTAACATATATGGTGTGGTTTTAATTTTTAAGCTAATCATATTACATTATCATGCATTACCATATCCAAAAACAAAGAGAGAAAAAATAAAACCCTACCTCGTTCGGGAAGAGGAGAAACCCTGAAAATGAGGTTGTTTAAAACTAAGGATAAAATTGAACCGCAACATGTAAGTCTTCCATGTTATTTTTTAATGAAGGCATAATTAAAGTTGAGTGCATGGTGCGATTCTTTCAATTCAATTGCCAATGTTGGTACCAGCTGTAGTTTCCTGCCTGGCTTCAGTCTGCGTTTTGCCTCTCCCAGTGTTATGCACATGTCATCAGCTTCCCCGTGGGGTTGATCCCTGGGCCTACCAGGGAGATATGTGGGGGAATATAAGGAGGTGGATGGGATTCTTTGCCCAAGGGTAGGGGAAAATCTTGGCATTGTTTTACAATCAAAGATTAGGGGTGGGGGAATTCACAAGTTTGAAAAGGATGTCACAGGGATTTTCAGCTGAGAGACACCTCACCCAGGGGGCTTTGTCTTGAGAGATTCCCTGACCCCCCGGGGAAATTCCTCAAGTTTACTTGACTGATTTCACAATCCCCCTGGTCAGCCAGGGGCTCGACCCTACGGGGAAGCTGATGACATGTGCATTATTGTATGGTTGCCGGAATGTTGCAATATTCAATAAGCTGACCTAGAACTTGATTGGTGTTACCATCAAAGAACAAATCCATATCGAGCTGTGAATGCAGGACAGATAATGCCATTTCAAGTCAGCTAAAGAGGAGTTTGGCTTCTTGGAAGCCTAAGTCAGGGTTATCATCTTGGATTACAATCTCTCCAGCAGGTTATTAAATTTTGTAAAAGATGAAAGCACTTTCACGCACATAGCACCGACCAGGTACATAGCATCGGCCGCCATGTTTAGATGTTCTCATACATAGGGTAACTACAGGGTCGTCCATCATCTGCTGACCAGGATGGACAGTAGAAATTGTTGAACATAAAATTACGCATTGAACAAAGAATCAGTTATTGAATTGAACTTGTAAGCGTGTATTGAATACAAATAAAACGCAAACAAATCTTTATTTCAATACATATTTTAACGGGAGTTATTGAATGTAAATTCGATTTACTAAATAAAAATGCGAAGCATTGAATATAATCTTGGTTTATTGAACAAAATATCCAAACATTGAATATTATGTTGGTTGATTGAACAAAATATCGCAGCATTGAATATAATTTTGGTTTATTGAATAAAATATCAAAACATTGAATATAAAATTGTTTGTATTGAATATTGCAACATTCCGGCAAGCATATTAGAGTAGGTACAACACTCTGCAAATGACTATCCCACACATGATAATTTTTAACCAACTACATACACAGAATTGAGCCTTGGAGAGCTTTCACTACTTAGCATACATGTAGTCCCCTCACCTTTGGTAGAAGTATTTCATCTTTGGTGATCATGTTATTTATTCAGGACTGTGTATAATGTTCACTCGCACACAAGCGACATGTTAACAACAACAAGATTTATTGCATAAGCCCAGTTCTACAAGCACGTGGAGGCTATGATAATGTATTATAATTATGCAAATTAATCATGACACCTCCCTTCCTTTAAAACAAGATAAACCTGGAATGAATGATTAACTAATCATCAAGCAATAATCAATAAAATGAACTTTGCTCAAATGTTTGCATTGTTTGCTGTAACAGAACAGTTCAGTTCATAACATAGTCCTTGTATCTTGCTGGCAATCTCACAGTACGGCCACTGGAGGTACACTTTGCTTGTGTCGGCAGAGGGCTGCTTTCATTGGCAACAGGCAGGGCCGAATCAGCATTACTAACAGGAACCGCGGGTGTGTCAGAGACAGGCGGTATCACTGCTTCATCTAGGGGTGGTCCCGTACTCACTACTGGGGGCTCATTTGTTAGCAACAAATGTCGACGATTGCGACGGTATGCAGTGCCGTCAGGTGTTGAGACTACGTAGGATCTAGGAGCTGTATGCTGCGCAGTAACAGTTGCCGGCTCCCAGGTCTTTCCCATTCGTATACGCACTGTTTCATGTGGCTTGATCTCAGGTAACCGCTTTACGCTGCGATCGTAGTACATCTTCTGTTTATCCCTACGCTCTTTGAGCTTGTCATAGGCATTGTGAACCACTCGAGGCTTCAAGAGGGATACCGTAGAAGGCAACTTGGACTTCAACATGCGACTCATCAACAATTGTGCAGGTGACTCCTTTAGTCCTGAGACTGGAGTGTTCCTGTACTCCAGGAGAGCTATATACGGGTCATTTCCATCTTCAAATGCTTTCCTAAGCAGCTTCTTGATGGTTTGTATCGCCCTTTCACTCATCCCATTGGACTGTGGGTATCCTGTGGTGCTCTCTCTGAATAGCCTTGTTGAGATCTCTAGGATCCAAGCACAGTCTCAAAGAACCATCACGCTTTTCAACAATGACTAAGCTGTTAACCCATGGGGTGGGTCTGTCAACTTTCTGGACAACATCTTTCTCCTCCAACTCTTGAAGTTTTGCTTTAAGTTTCTCAAGTAGGGAATACGGTATTCTTCGAGGCGGGTGAATGACGGGCTGAACGGAGTCATCCAGCTCAATGTGGTACTCGCCTTTCATGCAGCCTAACCCACTGAACACATCAGCAAACTTGTCAACAATCTCTTCTTTTGTGCGAGGGGCCTGGGCAACACTTTCTACTCTTTTCACCAGATTTAATTTTGAGCACGCCGAGAGCCCCAAAATTGGTGGTGAATTAACAGCAGCAACGAAAAATGGAAGCCTTTCCTTTAATCCTTGAGCCTCACAAGCCAGGGTGACTTTCCCTTCGGGTTTTACCTTGAAATCTCCATACGAAGACAGAACAACACTGGTATGCATTAAAGGTGGCTTGTTCTGGAGTTCGGAGTAGACGCTGAGTGGCAAAACGTTCGCTTCGGCGCCAGTATCCAGCTTGAATTTAACAGACGATCCACCGACTGTTACGGTGGAGAACCAAGCTGAATCAGTAGCCACACCGGTGACTGTTCCGATAAATAACTCTTCGGTTTGGACTTTGCACTGTCGACCAATGGCGCCGTCTTGGCTCGGAGTCACAGTGTGTACTCGAGAATTCTTCTGTGGGCACATCTTAGCGTAGTGATGTTTCCCTTTGCAGATGTGACAGTGTCTTCCAAACGCTGGACACGATCGCGGGTAGTGCTTTGTTCCACAATTCTTGCAGTTAAATTGCTGCAGCTGGCGCGATGTTGTGGCGGGCGCTGGCTTGGTTGGTTTGTTTCTTGGTTTTACCGCGTGAACGGGGATCTTCTCCGAAGTCTGCATTTCCTTTAGTTGTTTAGCGCTAGCTTCTGCCGCTCTGCAAAGACTCGCCGCTTTCTCAAGGGTAAGATCAGACGATTCACGAAGTAATCTCTCTTTAAGACGAGTGTCACTTACACCAAATACAATTCGGTCTCGAATCAGGCTATCTTGCTGGGCGCCAAATTCACATGACTTCGCACGAGTCTTCAATTCGGTGATAAACTGATCGATAGATTCGCCCTCTTGTTGTTTACATTCCCAGAACTTGTATCTTTCGAACACAGTATTCTTTCTCGGATTGAAATAATCTTCAAACTTTTTCTTCAGGTGATCAATCTTGTTAGGATCTTCACCAGTAGCGAATCGGAACGTATTGTATATCTCGAGCGCTTCTTCGCCGATTGTGTGCAGCAGAATGGCGCACCACACCTTTTGATCTTCTTCGATCTTTCCCGACGCCGTCAAATATAAGTCAAAGCGTTGCACCCATCTCCTCCAATTCTCGGCAAGATTCCCTTCAAGCACTAGAGCTCCTGGAGGCTTGAAAACTTCCATATTTCACTTCTGACACCATATAATGTTCACTTGCACACAAGCGACATGTTAACAACAACAAGATTTATTTCATAAGCCCAGTTCTACAAGCACGTGGAGGCTATGATAATGTATTATAATTATGCAAATTAATCATGACACTGTGGCCTGTATGTTTGTTGAAGTTGTGATAATGTAAAGAAAATAGATGCTTCCCACTCCTTTAAGTAAAAGGAAATTTTTTTAAGGGACGAAGGGCTAATCATGTGACCTCAGCTCATATAATATAATAATAACAATAATATTTTTCGAGGGGATCCAACTCGCCAAGGCAGTTTTCAGTGGAGCCCTCCCTCTGTCATAATTGCCATGGAGAACCTTCATACATTGTGTAGGTCCTCCGTCTTGCATCAGAATTTCCAATTTTCTGGAACCATATTGGCAGGAATAATTACAGTTAATTGTCATAACTAAGTGAAGTATGTACAGTGTTCCAGATGAATGCAGTACTGAGAAGGACTGTTTGTTGTGGGCATGACATTGACCATTATTTTCTTCTGATGTCACACAAATCACTTGACTCTGATGATGACTTTTGCTCAGGTTGTCTAAACGTCAGTCAATGTCATCACAAACAGTCTTTCTCAGGACTAAACTCACCCAGACGATCATACTTCACGAAATGTTATGACTCCTGGGTTCAAACCGTTTACAGCTGTAGCAATTGTGTCAATAACAAAATGTTTGAATATGGTTGGCTCTTTTAAACAACCCTTATGTGGCTTAATTAACTGGCCGTTTCAGGTCCAAACACAAATATTATTTAGGGGTAATCATGCTTATAATTTCAAATCAGCCTTGCACTATTTGTATGCATGCAGCCAATTTGGAATCACTCCCCCAATTTACATGTATACTCACTAAATTGTACTCCACTCAGTGCTATTACCATTACTAATAGTCCATAACAATGATAATAATAGGATTATCATTATCATCATTATTATTATTGGAACTAATCTGAGTTATTTTGTCATGATTTTGTATTAGGTACTGGCGTGTTATTCGGGTTGGGTGGCGTACTCGTCAGAGCGATGCCACTGAGAGTGATTATGAAGTTTATCTTAAAGAATGGAGGGACATAAGCATGCTAAGACTGTTTGAATGCTTCTTAGAATCAGCACCACAGCTGGTTCTGCAGCTTTTCATCATGGCTTACAACAGAAGATTTGAAATTGAAAGTGACCTGTTCACAGTCCTAGCTGCTGGAAGCTCATTAGTGTCTCTTGCATGGGCAATTGTAGCATACACCAAGGCTCTCAGGGATTTGATAAGAAAAGATGCCAGTGGGTCATGGATTGGCTTTGTTCTCCAAATTATGTGGCGCATGTGTATGGTAGCATCTCGTGTTGTGGCTTTGGTCTTGTTTGCATCGTTCTACACGGTTTGGGTGTTCGTTGCCGTGGCTGTTCACTGGTTCTTGATGACAGGTTGGCTTGTGTGCCAGAGCACTCATTTTTGCGTCAATGAAGATGGAAGGAATCATCTCTGTCGTGAATATCTGTTTAACTCTGTTATTGGTTTTGTTTACATCTTTTGTTTTTTCAACATCAAAGATGGCATGACCCGTGTTCGTGCTATCCCTTACTATGTGATAATGCTATGTGAGAATACAGTCTTCATTGTGCTGTGGTATCCATTCAGAACACTATATGGTGACATTGAAACCGCGGCACTTAGCGTTGTTTGGGGTGGATTTGTGTTGGGACTCCTATGCATGGTATTATATAACCAGTTCTACCATCCCAGTCTTCCTGTGAAGGGAATTTGTGTCAAGAAAACAGAATTAAATGTGCAAGAGAACAAGCAAGTCACAATTTGGTGGTGCTGTTGCTGTGAAATACAATCCAAACAATCAAAGGTAGATGAATGTGAGGAAACGCTGTCATTTTCCATCCATGAAAGACCTTATTATGACCCTAAACAAAATACAGTAGTACATTTACAAACACAGAGAAGCCTACCTATGGATGTAGATATTTTGCCGCGCATTAAGACTAGAGAGAGAGAATTTCACCCACAAGAACCATTCGGTAACCATTCACCAACAATTAATGGAACAGTTCATGCTAGTGGTTCTCGTGCAATGTATCGCAGATCCGAGTGGCTATGATGTCTGCTGTTTGTCATGACTTTCTTGGTGTTGACTCTTGTTCATTATAATTTATGTTCCGTATGCCCTAGTCTTGTGACAAATGTACAGTATCTCTCTAAAATGTTGATCTCAGGGCCATGCACAGATCAATTAATACAAAGATGTTCAGAAATTAATAAGAGATTGAACCCATCCAGTATCAATTTTACCCACTAAATTGGCTAATTTATAAAAACAGTATCTGCTGTATTTTTGCAAGTGTATTCTTTTATTTAATGATAAAATTGCGATAAAATATCTTTCAAAAATGTATTAAGAAAGTTTTTGAAAAGCAACAGCATTTCAACGTTGAGCTAACATTATTATCAAGTCAAAATGATAGTGATAACAAAATATATAAATACTAAGTAAAAACTATAGAACAATCACATAAGGAATCAAAGAGTTGGAAACACAATTGGAAGACAACAGCATTCTGCGAGTAACTCTCCCCTTCAAGGATCAAATGTCAGCTAACATAGTGAGAAGGCAAATGCAGTCAGAAGATTGGCACTACTCTGCAACCGCTTTTTATTAGCAAGAAATTGGAGCAAGATCTCAAGCCTCTGATCATTAAAATCAACAATGCATTGTGTATTATTTTTCATGTGATCTGTGTGATGCACATTATGTTGGCTACACAGCCTGACACCTTCATCAACATATTGTTGAACATAAGCCTCCTCAAAGAAAGCCAGTTTCATATACTCTGAAAGTGTCAAGGGAAATTTGATTGCCTTGTCTATGAGATGCTTTTCATCAAGGAGCATAATCCAAGTTCAAACACACAAACTGATTCCATACATGGAATCGTTTTGCTTGAAAGGACATTCCAACACTTTGATTCCTTATGTAATAATTTATTGTTCTGTTGTATTTACTTTAGTTAGTATTTATACATGTAGATTTTCTTATCACTATCATTTTGACTTGAAAATGGTGTTAGCATTTTTCAAAAACTTTCTTAATATGTTTTTAAAAGATATTTTATGGCAGTTTTTTTATTTAGACAGCAAAACAGTCAGTTGTTATTTTCGTTTTGCGAATGACAAGACATCGCATTCGACCAACGCAATAATATGGCTGTTTTGCAGTCTATTTTTTATTGCTAAATGTTTTAAAACATCGCTCCTTATTCATATTGCTTTATTGACAGCCTTATCTGCAGACACACACAAAGAAGATTAAGTAAGTATGTCATATTTCAATTTTATCCTTGGCTCAATTTTTATTTTCTTTTGTTCTTGTGTATGGTAATGCATGATTATGAGTGCAAAACAAAGGGAAATGAAAATTGAACCAAGGATAAAATTGAACCACACAAGTACTTTTTATTGAGTTGAATAGAATACACATAATATGTTTCCTGGAAATGAATCAGTACAGGTACGTGTATATTTTTGCTATTTAATGTGCTCATTATTTTGGTATTTATAGAATGAATTTGGCAAGAGAAAATTGCAGTCTAGTTCTTTTATCCCTTGAAGAAAGCTGTAATGTATTTGAATTATTTACTTTGGTAACTAGAAATTCTATTAATTAACAGACAACAATTTACTTGTTGTTTAGGAATATCTTTCTTTGGAGAAAAATGTGACCAATGGTGTGGCTTGAAAAATATTTATATAATTAACACTTGTGTCAATTAAGGTATTTGAATTACTAAATCCAATAAAGGAAATTAATGAGAAAGAAGTGCTAAAAATTCAAAATAAGGGAAATAATAATAACATGATACAAAGAAACAGAATTTGTTGAGACAACAGGAGCAAATTTATTTAACATTAAGTGTAAAAATCGGCATTACAAACAAAGCTCATGGAATTGTCCCTAAATGTAACTAGCTACTTCAAGAGTTCATGATAACGGCAGATCTCCACCCAGATAAAATAATGCTTATTCCTTTTCAGAAATACTCAGAACGATTTAGCCTTGTGAAAGATACAATGCGTGAAAAAAGCTATTATTTCCTAGTTGTCAAGAATGTCTGGGTTTATTGAGAATTTAAGGCGAAAATAATAGAAATATAAGGTTGCAGAAATTAATGCACTACATAGTTAATGATGTAGAAATTAGAGCTAACTTAAATTATCGCAGCTTAAATTAATGCAAATTTTACAAATTCATGTTAATTTCATGAAGCGTTAATATCCTATAATAAGGTAGGTTACTGTCGACAGACGGTGTCAGAGATCAGTTTTTCCATACTAACCAAAGTGAATATTATCTACATGTACTGGTATTTCCCCCTAGCCAGATGTTTTAAACTAACAGGATTCAAATCTTGAAATCTCCTGTTCAGAGGATTGTACCTCACACAAACTACCGGTACAATTTTACACACCAAATGGAGGAATTTCTTTAGAAATTTGATACTGAAGTTCAGTTTTGTAGATAGTGTACATGTATTAATTTGACTTAATTTAGCTGCAGGTGAAGAGGCACTGTGTGGAAAGCATAATCTAAGTAGGTTGTTCAAGTCTAAATTATACCAGTACAATAATATTATCATTAAATTGATTGAACAATTTTTGCTATTTATTTCACAATATTTGTGTGAAAATGTAATTGTACAATTTTAGTTCAAATTTTGAAGAGTGTTAGGCACCAAAGAAAAAAATTGTTTGAGTCATGATCTTTTTGCTTTCAATGCTGAATTTCTAAGGAGGCAAATTTAAATAAACATTTAATCTTTACAGAAAAATATATTCTAGTCTGTGAGGCACAGACTGTCAAAATGACGATTAGTCTACATAAACTGAATATTTGAATAATTAATAATTTTGTGGCCAACATCTGTGAGAGTGTTTTTACATGCAGTTTGTGGTGCTCTTATGTTGTAAGAATTTGTGTGTGTGGGGTGGGGTTGTTTTTTAAAACTGTTAGAATGCAGCATTACATTTTTTAGAGTTTTTTATGTTTGACCTTCAGTAGTAAATGATTTATTTGATTTTCAATATTTATTAGATTTCTGGTTAGAGAGCCATTTTTAGTATTTGTTGTTTATCAGATTTGCAGTGGTGCAGCTTCTAGTTTATTCTTTCAATTGTAAGTCACATTGACTTAGACCTGTATTATCCTCAGGCATGTTGGATATGAGATGGTAGATAACCAATGAAGTGCATATTATTATTTTTAATTATTATTATTATTATTATTAATTATTAATATTATTGTTCTTATCATTATTATTATTTATTGTTGTTGTTATTTAAAGTGCATATGACATGAAAAAAATTTTCCCCCATTTTTAATAGTTCAACATGTATGAAAAAAATGACTTGAATGTGTAGAACTCTTTGAAATTCCTGAAAAGCCTTTTTTTCGCGTTCAAAATACAGTCACGCTATTTTGCCTCTGAAGTGTCCCGTGCATCGTGCAGCCAAAACATCACATGACACATATCTGTGACATAACACCGTTACCCCTCATCCACAGTCAACAAAGTCAACAGGTCAGACAAAGAGAAATAGAGTATCCAACATGAAGAGTTGCACTAATGGTCCAACGTTGCTGAATAATTTGTATGGCTCAACATTTTCATTCAACCAAAAAACTGAACCAAGCAGCAGCATGACATCTTTGCGACACCAGGTGTGACGTCACACTGGGTGTGTGAATGTAGTAACTTAGATCCCAGTCTCCAAAACACTTTGGAGGAAAGCTGGCACGTAATTTACCAGTAAATGCACAAAAATGGCTTTTTCAAACATTAAAGCACTTTTTAAGCTTCAAGTCATTCTTTATACATGCTCAACAACTGAAAACGAGCAAAAATTTGTGTCATAGGCACCTTAAAACAGCCAAGAAATATTGCTAGATTTTGCTGATTTCAGTTTGCAAAATTACAGAAAATTATTCAATGGCGGCTAACTCGCAAGCGTGATATTGCGTGGCTGCTAAGCCAATCAAAACTCTGGAATTGCATTTTCCTATGATTCAGTATTTAACAAAATGTAATGTAGTTGGCTTGCTACGCTGTGATTTCTTTGTTACTCCATAGCAATTTTTGTAGGTTATGTCTTGACTGAATAATACTGCTGTCATGAAACGTTGTACAAGCATTTACAACTACTATCAGTACTATGGTATATAAGATTGTGGCCTAGCAACTGCTGACAACTTCAGATTTAGCTATAATAAAAATAGCCTGATTGAAAATATTATTGAATTGTAGGTTCTCGAACAATTTACTTTGTGTAGCAAAAAGTGGTTGGAACTGTTACAAGTATTAAGGCCCGGCCAAACGAGTGCAACATCATCCAACATTGTTGAATCCAACATTGTTGGACGATGTTGCACAGTGTTGAACGAGGTGGCCAAACGAATGCAACATGTTGGATTCAACACTTGGTCTCAAGGGTTTGGGACCAAAATTTACCAAGACTCCTTAGAAAACAAACCCCTGCCATATTGTCTTTTTTTAGCCCAGAAAATGCTGCGAAGCCGATAACTATACATAAAGCCTGGTTTTCACTACCGACTCAAGCACAAGAGCGCTTATTTCACTGTGAAAACGGGTTTAACGCAAGCATAAGCATAAGCGCAAGCACAAGCGCAAGGATCAAATTTTTTTTCTTTTTCTTGTGCTTGCGCTTATACTTGCGTTCGCTTGCGTAGTGTTCGTTTTCACTTAGCATAAGCTACTTATGCTTGCGCTTGTGCTTGCGTCGCTAGTGAAAACCAGGCTTAAGTCTTTCGACCTCCGCGTAAAACAATCATCTCGCTTTCGCTGGTCTACAGTTTCAGCTACTCCTTTTCCCTTTCGATTTCTTTTTGAAGAGAGATCTCTTGTGTTAGAGCTCAGATTTCTCAATATGAGAAATCAATAAACTGTTGAAACTGTGTACGGTGGTTGACTGTAATTTATTCGATTCTTGGAGTGGAATTCTTGCCTTTCGTTGAGACCAAAAGGTGCTAAAGCCGCGGCTACACAAGCGATTTCTTGCTTGCGATGGTGATGCGATTTTTTTTAAATTGTCGCGTCACCAGCGTGCAGTGAAAATCACCTGTGTAGCCACCCTCGCACAGGTGATGCGACAGCTCAAAAAATCGCAGAAAAAGAATCGCGAAAAATTAAACTCATTCAATTTCTCACGATTCTTTTCTTGCGACTTTTTACCTGTTGCGTTGCGAGTTCAAGGGTGGCTACACTTGCGATTTTCATCGCGCGCTGGTGACAACCTGCTTGGGCTATGATTCCAATCCAGCAAAAATTCACAAGGCACGATGAGCGATTCAACTTCTGAACTTCTCAAACTCGGGCAAGTTCACGCCACTTTCAGGAGCGGTCAAGCACAGTGCAATTCATTTCCAGCTTAAATAAACTTCTCATCTTGAAGTTCTTTCCTTACCGATTCGTATATTTTGAGCATTTCATCTGGTTCTCACCGAGCGTCCGGTATTTTTCTGCACAATTTCAGAGGAATCAAAGCTTTGATCAACACGGCGCTCGCATGAGGCTTGCCAAAATTTTGACTTTTATAACGCGAATTCTGATTGGTTCATGTGTACGTCTCGAGTTTGCATTCTCCCAGCCCCCCTCGTGTTTATATGAGGCTATGTAAACACGGAAAAAGTTGCATACTACCCGTGAACGCACGTGCCCAAAACATGTTTTCAGTTGACGTCAAACGTCGGCGTTTCGGGTGTCAAACTTTAAAGTTTCCCCGCCCAAATCCAGTGTTTCACTACTCACAGGGATATGTTGTCAGTCAACAAGAAAGTCAGAAATTATCAAAAAGGCGTCCTACTTTCAATATATATCAGGGAAAGAATTTTCGCTGACTTTCCTCAGATTTCTTGACTGCATTGACATTGAATTGAACCACGAGAACACCGAAGGAACTTCACATTTGGGTGGGAAAACTATGAAAGTTTGACACCTGAAACGCAGACGTTTGACATCACGTGAAAACATGTATATACATCACCCTGATGAAGGCCGGTAAACTTGGCCGAAATATAGGTGAAGAATGGAAAACATTGTTTTCGCTCTTCATTTGTGTTATTTTTATATTACTTCTTATGGAGAGGAAATCCGAAATTGGATGCGTGTGACAGGTCATATGATATGTATATATATAAATATACCAGTTAAAAAGAGACCGAAAATGGACATCTTTTGGTTCAAGAAAGATAAAAAATTTAAAAATTTATGAATAAAAAACGTTTCGGTCTCTCGACCTTCGTCAGTTACAAACAGAATGTTAAAAACCTACGACTTAAATACGCTTTTACAACAATGGTTACAAATTACATACGGGTTACGTAACTCAGACAATGATAGTGGTAACGAAAATGAAACGAAAAACAATAGGTGTACAAAAAGTATGAAACAACTACGGTAAATTAACAGGATGCGAAATAACAAAAATAATAGAACTAGTGATAAATGTTGTGTAATAGTCGCAGCGCAACAGGTTCCCCATCGAGGGCCTCTGAATCATCATACCTGTCAGTATCATAACAAAATCCCTAAATTAAGAGGGCCCTTAAACAATAAGTAATAATTTCCCAACAAAGAGCCTTTGAATGACCTGGCCAGCACAAAAATAACAGAATCCCCAAAAGAGGGCCCCTGAGCGCTGAAACAACTACAAGTGCTAAAGATTGCAATTAATGAGTCGGTACGCCCTGACTTATTAAAATATATATAAAAATAAATTCACTGCCAATACGCACCTTAAGAAAATCGCAACCTATTGTCCAAACTCTGCTGAAATTAAGTATAATGGCTGCGGTTTTTTGAATGAAATTCTTGTCTTTTGTTAAGTCCATAAGGTGAAAGGGAAAACAACTGCGCACTCCAGTATGCTTCTTTCGTAATTAATAACTGTTCAGTGTTTTCGGACGTGTTAGTTTGGATTTGATCGATACATTGAAATGTAAAGTCCGATAGCACGTGTGGAGTTCGGTTGAAGTGTGTGGCGACCTCGCAAGCTAAGTCTTCTTATTGGTTCTCATGGACGATTTGTGATTTCTAAATCTAACTTTAAATTCCGTGGTGGTCGAGCCAACATACTGGAGATTGCATTTCTTACAATGAACCAAATAAATCACATTTGAGGAATTACACGAAAGTTCTGCCGAACAAAATAGGTTTTACCAGTTTGTGCGCTAGAAAAAGTTTGGGAGTTGACAAAGAAGTTCTTGCAAAGATCGCATCTAGATTTATGACACGAGAAACACCCGGCTGTGGATGCTGTATTTGATTGAAACGAGCTCTTACTGCACTTAGAAGGTGCCAAAATTTCTTTGAAGTTCTTATGTCAGCGAAAAGATGAGATAATAGAATTCGGTGGGAAAAGCTCCCTAAGTTTTGGAGATTAAAGCAAAAGATGAATATGCTCTTTGATTAACCCATTAATAGACGGTAAATTGGGATTATATGTGAGAACAAAAGGAAAAATCTTTTTAGACTCCTTGACTTTGGCTTTAAGTAAGTCATTTCTCGGAATATTCGCTTCCCTAAAAAATTCACGCGAGACCAATTCTGCCGAATATCCCTGTTCGATTAGATAGCCCTTGTACTCCTTAAGTCTTTTGGCGAGAAAATCGTCCTCAGAACAATTCCTACGTAGTCTCGAGGCGACCCCAAAGGGGATCGCTTTGAAGCATGTTCAGGATGGGCACTCGACGGAGGACGATACAAGTGGCTATCAGTAGGCTTAGAATAAACATCAGTTTGGATATAACCATCTACCAAATGGAGTGTGACATCTAAAACATTGAGTTTGCTTGCGGAATAAACCAATTCAAATTTAATGGTAGGGTACAGCGAATTAATGTACCCAGTGAAAGAATTCAGCGCAGCAAGACCTTGTTGCCAGAGATCAAAGATATCATCACGATATCTCCACCATTGTGAGGGCTTAATAGGGCCACAATGCTTGGCTTTGTGGCCTATTTCACACATAGCTGTATCGGCATAGCTACAGGCATTTTTGGGTCCCATGGCTGTGCCGTGAACTTGAAGGTAAAATTTCTCATTGAAAACTGAGTGATTGCTTTTGAGGCAGATCTCTACAGCTTCCAAAATACAATTGGTGGATGGAAGTAGTGCTCTCCTGACCGCTCCTAATCCTAGTTCATTATCGATGTTAGGAAAGATAGAAAGCACGTCCCAAGAGACCAGAAGGGTACCTTCGGGAAACGGACCCTGCTCATTAAGTGTATGTATCCTGTTTAGCAGGTCAGTGGTGTCCTTAATAAAAGATGTTTGCTTTCTAGCTATCGGTTGTAAATAGAATTCCGTGAAAGCTAATAAGTTTTCAATAGCCGTCCCACAGCACGAAGTAATAAGTCTAAGAGGGTTGTCTTTCTTATGCGTTTTAATATTTCCAAACGCAACTCCGGGCTTAGCCTTTCTGTTGACAATCCAAGAAGCAATTTCGGGTGAAATTTCGCTCTTCTGCAACCATTTGGAATACCACTGCTCCACTAAGCCTAAATGCTTGGTAGTAGGATCTGATTGTGAGACTTTTTAATGATAACAAACTTTGAAAGAACTCAGTTGGCACTTACGCCCTGGCGCGCGCGCAGTTACAGACTTTGTTTCATTTCAAATGTTCAGGTTGAACAAAAAGGAAGGAATTGTTCACCTTAGTAGATGCGTGACACTTAAATCGATACAAAATTTCAAAAAAAAAAAAAAAAAAAAAAAATATATATATATATATATATATATATATATATATATATATATATATATATATATATATATATATTAAATTGAGAAAAAAGTGTCAAAGTGACATCTTGTGAAAAAAATTTGTTTCATTTCTATTGTTTCAATTTCAGGCGCGCGCGCTCATTGGTTAATTCAAATGATTTAAATTTTAATGGCGCAATTATGTTTTCTCGCGCGTACAAAAATAAAGTGGATTTGGAATTTTTGCGGAGTCGAACTGGCGTTGTATTTTTTCTTCGGCATTTAGAGGGGGTTTTCTAATCGATTTTACGGACTTTCAGTGAGGGCTGTCGGGAAAACCGTCAGAACATTTTGGTCCTTCGAGCCGGATTGTAGAGGTTATTTCGGGTCAGTTTTGTAAGATTTTGGGTTTGGAGTGACGAGTCCGCCGCCGGCGCTACGAAGTGAAACAAACTGGATTTCTGTTTTTCTGGATGGAATAAAGACGAAATGGACAACGAAGACAATCGAGACGGACAAGAAAGGTACGAAGACGAAATTGGTCAATTACACACGGTAGTTGGAGTGTTGAAACGAGAGAAAAAGAATGCTAAGTCGAATTTAACTCGGATGCTAAATCAGTTAGCTGTATTGGTATCAGATGAGAAGTATGATAGACGCAAAATAGTGGAGGTAATAGAACGCTTAGAGAGGTTGAGAGATGAAGTGATGAGGATTTTGGAAGAATTAGAAACTGTTTATTACAAGTTACAAGACGAGGAGAATGAAAGGAAGACGAGCAAGGAAATGGAAGAAGTTAGCGAGCAAGTAGACCGAGAGCTTGGTGAAGCTCGCGTCATCATGCTAGCACAAGTAAATAGTAGTATAAGTAGAATGACGCGGAATGGTGGTTCTGAAGATAAGGAGAAAGCTCAGCGTATGTGTGAATCACAGCACTTCGGTGAAGACAAACGAGAGGACAACCGAGTCCCAAGTGAAGAAAGAAGACCCATATGCATCGACTCACCAGAACGTTCGCATCCACAGACACCGACAAGACATACAAGTAATCCACAAGTGGGGGATTTGTTTAACTCAAGCAACGCGGTGAACGGACAACTAGAACGGATCAAGATCCCTGTATTTGGCGGAAACAAGCTAGAATTTCCCAGATGGCATGCTGCATTTTCAAGCTGTGTAGATTCGTCTTCTCTTTCCGCGCAGTTTAAGATGTTGAGGTTGGAAGGATGTCTGACTGGTAAGGCGGCAGAGACGGTCAAGGGACTGGGCTACTCTGAAGCGGCATACGAGACGGCAAAAGCTAGGCTGCAAAGGAAGTACGGAGGAAGTCGACGTCAAGTGCAAGGGCATTTAGAAGAGCTAAAGAAGATGAAGATACTTTGAGAGGATGACGCTAAAGCGCTAGAAAAATTTGCGGATGCTTTGGAAAGAGCTGTTATTAATCTGAAAGAGAATGACCGTCAATCAGACTTACAAGACGGAACTTTGTACACTATCATGGTCGAGAAAATACCAGAGAAATTGCTGGCTCAGTACTACAGATGGATAAAGGAAAATCAGGAGCCTGAGTCGCTCGAGAAGTTGAAAGACTGGATTGCAGAAGAAGCGGAATATCGGGTGCAGGCTTCTGAGATACGAAACGGAATCGGATCCGACGAAAAGGCGGGAGAGAAAACGGTGCCCTGGAAGCGAAGCGAAAACAGCGCTAAATCATTTGTCTCAAATAGGGGCGGCGTGGAACCGAAGGTTCAGAATTGTAAGCTCTGTGGTCACAGCCATCCTATTTGGCACTGCGACGTGTTTAAAGGAAGACAAGTAGAGAGAAGGGGGAGACAGCCAAGCGCCTGGGGCTCTGTTATAGATGTCTGGGTAATGATCATCTCGGAAACTCGTGTCCAAATTACCGAGAATGCAAAATCAACGGGTGCATCTATACTCATCACCGTTTACTCCATGCAGCCAGCTACCCCTCAAGAGGAAAAGGACGTTCGTACGGAAGAAGTCCTCTAACCCAAGTGTCGACCCACGAAACTATAACAGCCATTCAAGAAAACTTAGAAGGACGACAGGGTAACATCAGTGCAAATCAGAGCCATATATCCCAAGAAAGTACAATTTCTCAGATCACGGAGGGGGATGCAAGCACTCATACAGTCACAATGGAAACAGCAGCACAGACGCGCGAAAAGGTAGTAGCTCTTCAGACGGTCCCATTGATACTGAAGAATGGAAACAAAAGACTGCTAGTGAACTGTTTTATTGACGAAGGAAGTGACACAACGTACATTAACGAAGATCTAGTAGAGGAACTGGGAGTAAAAGGCCGTAAGGAACCCATCACCGTTAACGTCGCGAACGACCAGCAAGTAAAGTTTATGTCAATGACTTTTCAAGTCGGATTGGAGAGTGTCGATGGCAAAGTGAATCGAACCATTTCAGCGAAGACGTCTCAAAAGATTTTCGGAGGAATGAAGCCTGTGAATTGGCTGGAAATAAAACACAAATGGTTCCATCTGAGAGACATACCTTTCCCGCAGCTTGCAAAAAGAGGAATGATTGATGTCCTTCTTGGAGCAGACAATCACGAATTGACGACCACGATAAAAGAAGTTCCAGGCAAAGTCAACGAACCGAGTGCAAGGCTCTGCCCACTGGGATGGACAGCGATCGGACGGCTCGATAAAGAGGACGTAAGCGAGGAGAACCACACGGGACTTATCAGAACCTTCCGCGTTCAGCAGTCTGAAGAATCTTCGACCTTTCAGGACGCTGATGTAAACGTCACACTGAGAAAATTCTGGGATCTAGAGCACATTGGAATTCTACCTTCTAAGCAGCAGCTCACTCTAGATGAGCAAACAGCGTGGGAAAAGGTCAGCGAATCGAGAATCTTTGACGGGAAACGGTATCAAGTCGCAGTTCCATGGAAAAAAGAAAGACCACTTCTAGTCAGCAATAGACCCCTGGCTGAACGACGGCTACGGCAAGTCGAACGCAAACTGGCTAAAGACGAAAAGACAGCAACTGCTTATCAACAAGTTATTGACGAGTACCTACAGAAGAACTATATTCGACGCATCCCACCCACTGAAGAAAAAAGTGAATCTGAATGGCTATTACCTCATTTCCCAGTGATTCGACCAGACAGGGCAACGACAAAGGTCAGGATCGTGTTTGACGCCTCAGCAATGTACCAAGGAAGACGTCTTAACACAGAGACTTTACCAGGTCCCAAGTTACAAAGCAACATCTTTGACATACTAGTGAGGTTCAGGAAGGAGTTAATAGCCCTTGCTGGTGACGTTAATCAGATGTACCATCAGTTGGTGCTACAGCCCGTGGATCGGCCTTACCACAGATTCCTATGGCGAAATCTCGATCCAAGTAGACAGCCAGATATATACGAGTTTCAGCGATTTGTATTTGGTGGGTGCTACTGTCCGTTTTGCGCTCAGTACGTTTGACAGCAACACGCACGTGACCACAAAGAACAGTTCCCTTTGGCAGCGGAGGCAGTGCAAGATAACTGTTATATGGATGATCTGATGCCATCCGTTAAGAGTATAGAAGAGGCTAAGACGATGAGGAAGCAAATTACGGAGCTAGGAGACCTGGCTGGATTTCATGTTCGAAAGTGAATTTCACATCGATATGAGGTGATCGAAGATATTCCGGAACAAGACAGAGCCGCTGAAATTGATTTGAGCAAGACGGAGTTCCCAGTAACAAAGACGCTAGGCGTTTTGTGGATCGCGCAAGAAGACAGGTTTTCGTTCCGGTATTCAGCTCCATCAGACGACTTCGTATTCACGAAAAGAAACGTACTAAAGAAGACCGTCACCATCTTTGATCCACCTGGATTTCTCTCACCCTTCACTGTAAGAGGGAAGATGTTGATGCAAGAAGCATGGCTTGAAGATGTAACATGGGATGACGTTCTGCCACTTCAGCTGACAAAGAAATGGAAGACATTGTTTGGAGAGTTACCCGACCTCGAAAAAATCAAGATTCCGCGATGCCTTAAAGATTCCCACAGCAATGAGAAACATTTAACAGTTCACACGTTCACTGACGCGTCATAGAAAGCTTATGCAGCAGCTGTTTATGCCCGATACGAATTTGAAGACGGATCCATTGGCACACGTTTGGTCGCAGCAAAAACAAGATTGGCACCACTCAAGGCACTGAGTATTCCCCGTTTGGAACTTATGGGAGCAGTCATTGGTTTACGATTAACCAAACAAGTGTGCGAGGCTCTTGGAGTTCAACAAAACGAGGCAACCTACTGGGTTGATAGCTGTAGCGTCGGTTGTTGGATTCATAGTCAAAGTCGAAACTTCAAGCCTTTCGTTGCACATCGAGTAGGAGAGATACACAAAGATTCCAACCCCGATCAATGGCGTTATGTTCCTGGAAAGTTAAATCCAGCTGACTATGGTACGCGAGGACTGACAGTTGAGGAGTTAAGTGATAACGCATGCTGGTGGCATGGGCCAGCGTTTCTTAGTCAAGAAAATGACAACTGGCCTGAGCGGAGGTTTACAAGATCTGCAGAGACCCTTGGGGAGCTGAAAGCTGAAGTCCGTGAACGAACGAGTTGTTCCCAACAAGACGTGCTAAGCAGTTTTGCGACCAACAGTCAAGAAGAAAGTCAGTGGCGGCTGGGCCTACCCGTTTTTCCAAACGGTACAGAACAAAACCAGGGAACAAGCTCGAATTTGGAATTTCCATGGTACGAGTACGAAGTTGGGTTCACCGATTCACAGACAATTGTCGAAAACCTGTTGAACAGCGCGCTACCGGAGAACTAACATGTGACGAATTGAAGAGAACGGAGAGTCGGATCATTAATGAAGCACAAAATGACGCATTTCCTGAAGAGATCAAGGCATTAGCCAGTGGGAACAAAGTTCCAAAGAAGAGTTCTATTCTCTCATTTACACCAATGGTTATTGACGGTATCCTACGCTCAGATACAAGACTCCGATATTCTAATGACCTAACAGATGAAATGAAGTATCCGATCATTCTACCAAAGAAACACCCTGTTACGGAACTGCTTGTAAAATATCATCATGAAAAAGAAGGACATGAAATGGGCTTGAATTACACAATCAATCATCTTCGTGAGAAGTATGTGGTGGTACATGGAAGACAAACAGTAAAGAAAGTGATCAGAGAATGTCCTGAGTGTCGGAGGAGATTCAGAGGAGTACCAGCTACGCAACAGAGGGCTCCCTTACCTACAATACGATTAGAAGCTACCATGAAGCCATTTACCAACTGCGCAGTCGCTTTTTCTGGACCATATTTAACAGTACAAGGTCGTAGGAAGGTTCGAGCTAAACGATACCTGTGTTTGTTTCTGTGCCTCCAAACACATTGTTGCCATGTAGAGATGGTATCGTCGTTGGATACAGATGGCTTCCTTAACGCCTTAACTCGCATGGTAGCAAGAAGAGGTTGGCCTCGGGATATGCTGAGTGGCAATGGCACCAACTTCATTGGTGGATGCAACGAAATCAATCAGTTAGTGGAGCAACTTGACCAAGAAAAGGTCGAAAGGATGACGTCTAACAAAGGCATTAACTGGCACTGGAACCCACCGGAAGCTCCACATTTTGGAGGAGTTTTTGAACGAATGATCAGATCAATCAAACGGGCTGTAAACGCGGTCCTAGGAAACGCAGACTTAAACGACGAAGAGTTGCAGACGATCTTTACTGGCGTGGAGAGCTTGATGAATTCCAGACCACTGACGCCGTTAAGCAGTGATCCCAACGACGAGCCTGCGTTGACCCCTAATCATTTTCTCATAGGACACATGGGTGGGGAATTGGCCCCTGAAAATGTAGACACAACAGCATTCAATCCACGTAGACGATGGAGACGTATCCAGGAATTAGTTCGTCATGTTTGGAATCGCTGGATGAAGGAATATCTAACCAGCATCAGTACGAGAAAAAAGTGGCAGGAAAAGGAAAGAAACGTAAACAAAGGAGAAGTAGTCTTGGTGATAGACCCAAACACGCCAAGAAGACAATGGAAGCTGGGACGGATTGTGGAGACTTACCCAGGAACGGATGGCTTTGTCCGAGTCGTGGACGTTAAGACCACTGATGGAACATACAGAAGACCGATTTCGCGGATTTCTCCGTTGGAATTTCCAAGTTTAAAGTGACTTTGACATTAAGATTTCCCACGGAAAATCCGGGAGGGGGAAATGTTGCGACCTTTTCTGCATTTACGGAAATGATAACAAACTTTGAAAGAACTCAGTTGGCACTTACGCCCTGGCGCGCGCGCAGTTACAAACTTTGTTTCATTTCTGTTGTTTCAATTTCAGGCGCGCGCGCTCATTGGTTAATTCAAATGATTTAAATTTTAATGGCGCAATTATGTTTTCTCGCGCGTACAAAAATAAAGTGGATTTGGGATTTTTGCGGAGTTGAACTGGCGTTGTATTTTTTCTTCGGCATTTAGAGGGCGTTTTCTAATCGATTTTACGGACTTTGAGGGCTGTCGGGGAAACCGTCAGAACACTCACCTTTGGATAAATTGTCCTCTAAATTTCTAACGTTGCGTGGATTAAGAAAACCTTTTCTAAGGTTAGATAAAGTTAAAGTTAATAATAATGAGAATAATATATAAGACTTATATAGCGACCATGCTAGAGTTCAGAGCGCTGTACAGCTATGTGAATAGAAAAAAAGAGATAAAAATGACTAAAACAACTAACTAAGAAAACTAAAGTAATAAGCGAAAAACCTAACAACTAATTAAAAACTTGATCAAATAAATAAGTCTTCAGGTTGGATTTGAATGTTCCAACCGATGGTGCTTGCCGCATGGCGTCTGGGAGTTGGTTCCACAGATATGGCGCTATATAACTAAATGATCTGCCTCCGTAAGTCTTAAGCTTGAAATGAGGAACTTGTAACAGTTTCTTATCGGAAGAACGCAAAGCTCTAGGTGGCTTGTATTGTACTAGGAAATCAGATTTGTATTGAGGTGCTAGAGCTTTTAGGGCCTTATAAGTAAAGAGTAAGATTTTGAAGATTTTACGTTGCTTTACAGGTAGCCAGTGGAGCTCTTTAAGGACTGGCGTAATTCGATCATATTTACGAGTACAGGAGACGAGGCGCGCTGCAATTAGATTTAGAAATCACAAATCGTCCATACATACACATACATACATACATGCTTTATTTGATATAGCAGGTTGGATTAAAGGCAGCCAGAGGCTGATGTGGACCTGCTATCTAGGGTGAAAGGAAAATTACAAAACATCTTATAAAATTATGAGGAAAAAGAAAATAAGGAAAACAAAGAAATACAGCTAAAACTATCTAAATATACACATTATCAAAATGGATAAATTACTTTGCTAAAAATATTCAAAATCTTGATTCTTATGAGAGACCATACATGCTTCTTTCAGAAAGCTACAATTATTAATAAAGTTCTTATGTTGACGTTGTTTTAAAAGATTCTTAAAATTCTTGAGGGAGGGGGACTGTTTGAGAGAAGTTGGGGTTAGTTCCCAGACTAGTGGGCCTCTATATCTTAAGGAATTTCTTCCAATGTCCAGGTTGTATCTGGGTAAAACGAAGTGATTAATATTTCTGAGATTATAATGTGGATTGGCAGTACTAAAGAGGTTTGTTATTTTAACTGGGGTAATGTTACTATTTACTTTACACATTAAGGTAAGCAGTTTCTTTTTATATTGGTTTGATAGTGGCTCCCATCTAGTACTTCCTAGGGCCTCTTGGTCTGATATGTCCCGGGGCAGTCTATGGATGATTTTAGCTGCCCTGGCGTAAATATGATCAAGCTCATTCATTAAAGATGGTGTGCTAGTACCCCAGACCAAGTAGGAACAATGCTACTGAAGTAGATTTTTTCTAGTGTACTTGTTGGTAAATATTTGTGTCTTTCAAGCTGCCTGACTTTCTTTCCAAAGGATTTGCAGAGGTGCTCCAAGTGACTGTTCCAAGAGAGCTGGGAGTCAATGATAACCCCCAGACATCTTGTTTCGTGGACAACGTCCAATATGTTATCTCCTAGTTTAATAGGTCTTAGTGGGCCGCAGAGAGGACTGTGGGATATGATCATGGCCTCAGACTTCCCAGCGTGTATAGTTAATTTGTTGTTTCTGCACCAGAGTGAGATCTCTGAGAGGGCTCTGTTTAAGCCATCAACTACTAAATCAGCAGTGTTACCAATGAAGTACAGAGTCGTGTCATCGGCATACAGTTCCAGGTTGCCTTCAGTTACTGAGTCACTGAGGTCATTGATATAGTATGTGAAGAGCCTGGGACCTAGCAAAGACCCCTGTGGAACTCCACAAGTAACTGGCTTAGTTTGTGAGCAACAGCCATTAACTTCCGCAAATTGCTTCCTGTCTTCCAAATAGCTGACCATCCACTTCAGCAAATCTCCGCTGAATCCCATAGCTAGAAGTTTATAAATTAGTATTTCGTGGGATACTATGTCGAATGCTTTCTGAAAGTCGATGTAAAACAACACCAACTACTTTGTTATCAAGGGCTGCTTTCCAAGTTTCAGTCAGGTAGATTAAGAGTTCCTCGGTTGATCTGCCTTGTCGAAAACCCCACTGGTTATCGTTCAGTTGCCCGATGTCTGTGGTGAAGCTGTCTAGACCCTCGCACACTAGTCCCTCCAGTAGTTTGCTTGGTAGACTCAGCATTTGGAGAGGCCTGTAATTTCCTCTGTCTGTTTTCTTTCCCTTCTTATGAACAGTGAGCATTTTGGATACTTTCCACTGGGATGGAAAAGTGGAATTAAGCAAGCTATGTCTAAAGACAGTGAGGAGGCCTTCTGCGGAGGCCTCACCAATGTGATGAAGGTCTCGTGGGGCAATAGAGTCAGGGCCGGAGGCTTTCTTAGGGTTGATAGACTTGATACGTCTAAGGAGGTCTGTTTTGTTCAGATTAACACAGGGGAGAGTAGGAGTGATTCTGTAGATATGCTCTGTATCTCGAAAGTGCGGTAGTGGGTTAATTTGCGAGGCCAGATTTGGTCCTACCGCCACAAAATAGTCGTTCATGGCCTCAGCTTTGTTTTTATCATCAAGGATCATGTTACCCCGATCATCAGCAATGGGCCCAATATTATTCAGTTTCTTCTTGTGGGTAATCCTTGCTACAAGCTTCCAGAAGTCTTTGCTGCTTTCTGTGTTATTAAATTCTTGTCTCCAGTAGTAGCCTCTTCTTCTCTAAGAAGCTTGGTAACTTCATTTCTTAGCTTCTTGTATTCGTCCCACAGTTCTTTAGACCCGGTCTCCTTTGCTCGCTTGAGTATATTATAGCGTTTGTTCATGGTTTTGCGAATATGAGAATTCATCCATGGGAGGCTGTCTGAGTGTATTTTAACTCTCCTCAGGGAAATATGATCGTTCACTATGTCCTTGTATAGGGTTTCCCATGCCCATGTGATGTCATCAGGGTCATCAAATGTCTCGATTACAGACCATGGGGCAGTAGTAAACGCATGTTTTAGTTTTCCAATATTAACTTGCTTATAATTTTTCGCAGTAATATATTTCGGGGTTGTCCTCTTGCGATGTAGCTTTATAATGCCGTAGATGAGACAGTGGTCTGAAAGGCCTGGGTCAAATGTCCCTGATGCTATTATCTTAGTTGTGTCAATGGTGATCAGGAGGTCAAGTAGGGTAGAGGTCGTTACGGTTGTTCTTGTGGGGTCTTTAATAACGTTGTGAAGGTCAAAACTGCCAAGAATTCTTAGCAACCTTCTCCCCTCATACCCCTTGGCAATCAGGTCTGAGTTCAAGTCACCAAGGATTACAACATTTTTTCTGTTTCTCACAGAGTGATCAAGCAGACTGTAAAATTTATTGTAGAAGTTATAGTCATCAGGAGGTCTGTATACACAGCCAAGTAATAGCTTCTGGGATTTTATAGTGACATCAATCCAGATTGCTTTTATATATATGTTTTAAGATCGTCTCTCTCGTGTACATGCAAGCTATCTGAGTAATAAATTAGACAGCAACCGCCTTTTTGGTCCTTCCTGTCCGGCCTGGCTACTTTGTATCCAGTAATCATGACTTCCTCCGTGGGTGTTTCGTCGTCCAGATGTGTTTCTGTAATAGCAAGGATGTCAAGTTTGCTTTCTGATAACTTTAGTTTAATCTCACTGGTTTTCCTAATCAGGCTTCTAACGTTAAGGTGAGCAATCTTTAGACCGTGATCTTTGAGTTTGGTGTAGAGGTCACTATAGGGGCTTGGGATGTTTCGATCCGTTCCGTGAATGTTGGTGTTTACTGGATTATCTAATAGTTCCTCATGGGCATCTTCATCAGTTGAAATTGACGCGTCGGCGAAAGGTAATACAGATAAAAGACATACCGGGCAAATCCAGTTAAAATGATCCTTTTGCTGAAAAAGTTTGTATTGGCTCGGTTTCACTTGACCGCATTTCATGTGACACCAAAGTTCACACTGATCACAGGTCAGGGCTCTGTGATTTCTAGCGATGATCTTTGAGCAAACAGGACATCTTGGGGAGTTGGTTGTCGGTCCTCGATTAACTGGAACATCGCCACTTTTAAGGAGACGAGCTTGGTGGAAAGAACTGACCGAGTTAGTATAGTACTGAATCCTGGAGGCGTGATATTTCCTTCCACATGGAGTAGAAGCAAGATGGCGGATCGGCCTCGCAAGCTGTTGAAGTTGATACATCGGCAAAATCTTTTCTCTGACGAAGTTAAATGGAGCATAACCGCATAATGAAGCTTCAGGCAAACAGTTCCAGCAAATTTTTCGTTCCGGAAGAGGTTGTAGTTCAAAAGAATACAGCAAAACTACGGAGGTAAGAAAATACCATCCGGCCGCCATAAGAAAACTTGCGAGGTCGCCACACACTTCAACCGAACTCCACACGTGCTATCGGACTTTACATTTCAATGTATCGATCAAATCCAAACTAACACGTCCGAAAACACTGAACAGTTATTAATTACGAAAGAAGCATACTGGAGTGCGCAGTTGTTTTCCCTTTCACCTTATGGACTTAACAAAAGACAAGAATTTCATTCAAAAAACCGCAGCCATTATACTTAATTTCAGCAGAGTTTGGACAATAGGTTGCGATTTTCTTAAGGTGCGTATTGGTAGTGAATTTATTTTTATATATATTTTAATAAGTCAGGGCGTACCGACTCATTAATTGTAATCTTTAGCACTTGTAGTTGTTTCAGCGCTCAGGGGCCCTCTTTTGGGGATTCTGTTATTTTTGTGCTGGCCAGGTCATTCAAAGGCTCTTTGTTGGGAAATTATTACTTATTGTTTAAGGGCCCTCTTTAGGGATTTTGTTATGATACTGACAGGTATGATGATTCAGAGGCCCTCGATGGGGAACCTGTTGCGCTGCGACAATTACATAACATTTATCACTAGTTCTATTATTTTTGTTATTTCGCATCCTGTTAATTTACCGTAGTTGTTTCATACTTTTTGTACACCTATTGTTTTTCGTTTCATTTTCGTTACCACTATCATTGTCTGAGTTACGTAACCCGTATGTAATTTGTAACCATTGTTGTAAAAGCGTATTTAAGTCGTAGGTTTTTAACATTCTGTTTGTAACTGACGAAGGTCGAGAGACCGAAACGTTTTTTATTCATAAACTTTTTATCTTTCTTGAACCAAAAGATGTCCATTTTCGGTCTCTTTTTAACTGGTTTTTATTAATCGCCGAATCAGGACTGTGAATCATCAGTGATCCTTTTGGTTCTGCATCTTTCGTTGGCCCAGGAAGCGCCTTCAACCGTCTATATATATATATATATATATATATATATATATATATATATATATATATATATATATATATATATATAATAATGTCAAAAACATCCACTGTCGTGGTTGTGTCTCCAGACGACCAGACGAATTAAAATAGTAGCCAAGAACTGGAAAATACGACTTTGCCAATATTTCGTCTTTATTAAAAGACTTCATCAGGGCAACTCAGAGTTGCCCTGATGAAGTCTTTTCAAGACGAAATATTGGCAAAGTCGTATTTTCCAGTTCTTGGCTACTATATATATATATATATATATATATATATATATATATATATATATATATATATATATATATATCCTATCCTTTCCTATTCTAATCCAGATGTTCCGAACCGCCTGCATGTATAACTACATGTAGGCAATACTGTGTAGGTAATAACTTGTCTATAAATTGTATTTGTCTGCTCTTGTCCGCCTGTGAATCACTTGTTGATCCAGCGTCATCTGATTAAAAGAAAAAATAACAGCCTGGGAGGCCCACGTAATAGTCCCATTCACTACTTGAATCAGCTGTGTTGCCAGCATGGTTGTCCTGGTGGTGTAGTGGTGATCATACCCGACTAGCTTCCTTTCTATAATATTTGAGGTCCTAATACAGTGGTTGGTGTTTGTCCTTCAAATATGGCTATGTTTTCAGTTGTTTCATGAAAAGGTATGTAAACTCCAAACACCACCTACTTTATCTTGATTTCTGTTCAACTGTTACCAATGTCTACCACCACCAATGTCATCCATGTCCAATAGACCCTTTTCATAATGGCGCCCGACAAATTATTCTTTTATTCTTATGATAATGAGCCCTACTAGCCTCGTCAGCATGTGCAAAATTCAATAGAATTTTTTCATTAAAGTGAGGTTAGTAGGGCTAATTAACACATATACAAAAGAATAATTAAAATCGTCCACCATTATGAAAAAGGTCTATACTAAAGCTTTTACCGAGCGGTAAAATACAGTTATGGAATGTGACGCCGTGAGGTGATGGGTCGGGCAAGTTAGCCCACTCATAAGCTTAGGTCTATAGTGAAAGCCTTATTCATGAATGAATGTACTCTATTCATAAGTTTAGGATAAAAGCCTTTCATGGCTAGAAATTGTTAAAGTATGTTGTGAAATGTCTGTAACTATAATCTTGCCTCTGCCTGGATTGGTTCTTGATTTTGTGAGCTCTATTCATAGCGAGCAGTTTGCCACGTTGTGTCTATGTTGTTTATAGTAAAACTCTACCTATTGTCCATAGTTTCAGACACTGTCTTGCTATAAAAGCTACTGAATGCCACACCAGGGCGTTATTCTAGTCGTATTGCACGAAAGTCAACTTTGTAACAGTTTTGTTTCCCGCCCTCCCTCCCTTTGGAGGAGGTTCGCTGTAGTTCAGGTAAGCCTCAATAACCTCTGGGGTCACCCCTTGTGGTTCGGTTAAGTCTGCCTTGCGACTTCCCCCAAGCTCTTGGTATTGCTTGTGTCTTGTCATCTTATACCTTTGCTCTTATCTTGTCCGATCCAGCCCGTGCGGTGCTGGGGAGATAACGTTTATGGGGAGGTAAGTGAAGCTCTTCTTGTTTTTATGCGTACAACCCGAAGTCGCGAATAACCTGCCACAGAGATGTGTCCAGGGGCACCCAACGACAAGTTTCGGTAGATATCTGTTCGGTGGAGAGTAGTTCGCCTAAGGCTCTCGGCGTCGATTAAAGAGTGCACTCCGATTTTCGTAAGTAAAACGCGGCCTAAAAGATTCGTAATGTGGAAATCATAACCAATGAGGTTTTCGGAAAGACTGTCATTGCTGTTTTTAGCAGTAAAAAACGTCAGCTAGCATTTTCGGAAAGAAAAAATGGTTCCCTAGAAAGTTAATTTCAGCTAGTATTTTCTCAAAGAAAGATTTTGTTCCCTAAAATTTTCGGGCAGTTAACATTTCAGCTAGGGAATCCGAACAGATCAAAGTTTTCTAGCTAACCAAAACATCACTTTAAACAGACTTCAAACACCATAAGGTACTTAAAAATGCCTTTCTACAGCTGTTGGCTGCTTTGGCTCGTTGGGTGCCCCTGATGTGTCCCCCCAATTTACGCCATTTTGTTCTCTGTGTATTTTATCCTGAGCATATTACTGTATTGCGTGACACTCAAGTTGTTTGTCTATTGACGGAATAGTGACATTAAACCCGAATTGAGTCGAATCGTCAGCAAGCACAGACGATTCGACTCACCGGAAGTCAGATCGCGAATTAAAATTGACTCACCGTAAATTAAATCGCGACTCGAGGAGGAAGTTGTGTTTTCCATATAAGCACAAACGAGGTTGAGCGCAAAGGTGCTGCCAAATGTTGACGAATCGAAAGGAAGTCGATTTGATTCACCGGAAATCAGGTTGCAACTCAGAGTAAAGAGTAGTGTGCAAAAAAAATTACAAATTGCAAAGTAAAAACAAATTACGTAGCAACGTGAGATAATGACATGAAATGACAATGATGAATGAATGCACATGCACCTTCCTCGTTCTTAAAGCGTGTGCGCGAGAGTGGAGATTGTGGCTGAGTCATTCCTCGAAGTAAACGTGAGGGGGTACCACATGTACCTAAGTCGTTCTCAAGCTTGTGCTCGCTACAGAGGATACGTGTCACAGATAATGATCGTTGTTCGATAGAAAAGCTAATGTCCGTGAGAGGACTTGAAGTAAACAGAAAATACCACATGCACCTACCTTGCTCTTAAAGCGTGTGCGTGCGACAGAGGATCTGTGTCACAAATAACGATCATTGTTCGATAGAAATCCTAATATCCGCGAGAAGACTTGAAGTAAACGTGAGAAAATACCACATGCACCTTTCTCGTTCTTAAAGCGTGTGCGCGAGAGTAACACGATAACACGGTAACACAATTCGACTGCCAACACAGACGAATCGATCAATTCGATCGAATCGACAACGTATTCCACTCTGGCCCTGTTGCCTTGCAGCGACATCGTGTCTCAGATTCTCGCGAATCGACTTCCGGTTACACGATTCGTCTGCTAAAATAGACAAATCGACTCGATTTGGGTGTATTGGACAACCCTCACCAATGTACTACATGTGGGACTTTTTTTAACTCTTCAAAAGTCATTGAAACCCCTTATAATTTGATTACTGAACTGTATATTAATTAAATATTTCTTATTTGGTGACATCAGAAATTGTGGAGGGAGGAAGTCAATTGCAAGTTTGATAAAATTTTGCAGATTCTACACAGTGAAGAGGCCAATGACAGACAAAAGATGGAGCCTTCTCCTGAGGAGGAGTTGTCATTTTTAACTCCGCCTGAAAATTTTGAAATGTTAGTCCTCGGAAATATGATTTCCAGTGTTTTAAGAGGCAAACCAAGGAAACAGATAAGTTAAGACATTGAAGTACAATTTTTTTTACGTTCTGTTAGTTCCCGAATGATCAACCAATTTTGCCCGAACGGGTCAATTTTTTTGACGACTTGGAGATCTGCAGCCCCGCAGCTCATCTCCCTCCCCTGCCCCGTACGCTTATGATTATCATTGTGGATGGAATTTTATGTGTCTATTAGCAGAGATTGGACTGTATAATTAAAATATTAAGCTTCCAGGAAAATACATTTATTTTGATACTAATCCTACTTTCAGCTGTTATATGCTTGTTTCAAGTTCAGTCATTTAACAAATCTTTTTTTGTTCCAGCCTAGGATGAATACGCAAGGCGGCAGTGGAGGGCAATCCAAGGTCTCTCTAGAAAATCCAAATGCTTCGCAACTGGTAAGTGTTTGTTTGTGACAATACCATGTAAATCAGTAATTGAATTTAAAAAAATTTTTCTAAATGGTGAGCAACTCTCAGTTTCAAAACTTAATTTTGTGCATGTCAATAGACATTCTTAATATCACTTATCACAAGTGTCAATTGTCACAATTTTGCACATTTTGGTATGCACATGTAATTACCAGTATTCTAATTATCTTGAATTGCCGTATACCTGGTCAATTGTCAAGACTGCTGTGGTGACTGTTAATAACAATATAATTAGTTAATCAATTAAAATAGGTTTCTTTCAGTTTCTGTTTATGTTATTGTGAAGGCCCTTTTAATCAGTAGTGAGTGCATGGAGTCATTTTTACTGACTTTCATTCTTAATTATTTGTGCATTTTCAGGTGCATAATGATGTTGTTTTACTCTCTGTGACATCAGGCTGGGACATAAGAAATATACCCTTAACATGTTTTAAAAGTGTTACAAGTTCACCAACACTGAGGTGGTGAATGACAAGATCGAGCTTATATAAAGGGCCAAAACTAAAGGCAAAGTTATACCAGATGAAGACTGTGGATTTGCT
>JAEMWC010000126.1:995000-1010000 GCA_016490735.1 Pachyseris speciosa
AGAAGATATAGTTTGTATTGTTTATAAAAATGGTTGTAAGATAGCTTTTTTAATTCTAAGGGGATAGATTCCCAGATCTTTGATACTACAAAAGAAAACGTAATTGCACCATAATTGTTACTTATACTAGGTCTATAAATTGAACGAACGCTATTAGTCCTGAATTTTACGACACGAAGTCAAATTACCAATCAATTATGTCAATAACAAACAGAACAAAATGCAAGATACGAAAATTTGGTTTATCAACGGAGTTGATAATGTAAATTGACCACCGTACAGGGTTCGATTAGCTGACGTTTCGAGCGTTAGCCCTTCGTCGGAGCGAATCAACGAAGCTCCGACCAAGGGCTAACGCTCGAAACCAAATTTTCGTCTTTCACTCCCCCACCGACGCAGCACCACAGTTTCTTTAGAAACTAATTCCCTTTATTCAAAATGCTAGATACTTGGGAATTAAAGATTGAATGTTTCTCTGAGGACAACTCACTCGCATCTTCAACTACTGTGTAGTTTTCTTTCATTTCAAGGCTTTCTTAGTAAGAGGTCAAAAGGCCATGATCAAAATCCAAGGAAGACGTATCTGAATAAAAGTCATACTCATTTGACATGCTTATTGTTAATTTTGTCCATGTTTGTTTCCAATCATGATCTGGACCTGTACACCTGCTCTTTCAATACATTTTCCTTGATTTTGATTGGCTAGCATGGGCCAGATAAAGTTTATTGGCTAATGGCAAGAAGTACTTGATTTGGCCTGTCCGATTACAAGTGTACATGTAATGTCTGTAATAGAACAACAGGTCAAATCGGACAGTTTGGACCTGAAAAAGCCTACAAAGCCACAAATATTAAGGAGCTTTTAAGAGACAATCATATTCGAGCATTTCGTTATTGGCACAGTCATCATCGTCATCATCATCATCATTATAGGCAGACACCGAGAAGCTGGGACACCAGTGGGAACAGCTTGTGGGAGGGGCACTTTGTAAAGGGGACAGAGATGCCTGGAAAGCCCTTATCGCCAGCCTGTGTCCCCATAAGTAAGGCCACTCTTAGAGGTTCTTCACAAATATAACTTGCGGTCGTTAAATTTAAAAGTAAAGTCAAACCCGCTAGCGGACACCTCCCGTTATAACGGCTGAACCAAACTATAGTCCCGGGAATTTGATCCCTAAAACGCTGCATTTTAAACCTTGGCTTAAGCCGGCAGTAAAAGAAATCAAAGACTAAAATCCACCATAAAAGAAGTCCTTATACCTATGTTCACACAAAACGACTTGCACGATGTAATAAGCAAATACCGCGGACGGCAATAATTAGTGTAAATCAACGTCGGATTCTTGTAGTGCTTGTGCTTTATCCAACCTCCCATAAGGCGGGCATAAGCAGACACCACACGTAATTAGCGGACACCTTCCCGAGAGTGTCGGCTTAGTGGAAGCTCGACTGTTCGACTGTGTCATAGTCACACCCCGCACCCCTTTAAAAAGTCGCCGCCTATCCGCCTAAATCACCATTCACTGTCATTGTCCATCTCAGATGCTGAATCAATGCAGTTTCCTGTTTCTTCTTCCCGTTTCTTTTTTCTTTTATGAATAGTAGCCGTGATGCCTTAAATAGGGTCCACCTTTCAACTCTATCTTTACTGGTTGGGACTACCTCACAGAACAAAGTTGAAACAAATTTTCTTTATATTCGGCACTATTTGATTTGGGTAGCTGAATGCCGTACTTTAAACTGAGGAGGTCTCGTTTGATTTTAATTTTATGTGTCACAGAGCGCTTTGTGGTGCAGAGTTTGTTCTGATTAAATCATCTCAAAGCGCTTTGTGGCATTTTCAGTTTGGTCGCAGAGTGCTTTGTTGTGTTTCACAGAGCGCTTTGTGATGCTTTGATTAAGTTACAGAGTGCTTACTAATGGGAAAATGGGAGAAGGTTGCTAGGTTTACAAGGTTCTACAAAACGCTTACTGAGTTTCAACAAAAAAGTAGTAAATTGTCCCCATGAAGCGCTTTGTGACATTTAAAATGGACCACAAACCGCTTTGCGGCATTCAGTCAATTGGCCCACAAAGTGCTTTATGGCGTTCCAGTTACTGGCTCGTCAGGACTGCTGCTCGTCGTCAGTGATAAAGCTTCCAAGTGCTTTGCAATGAAAAGTATTTCGACTGAACATCTTCAAGACCCTTCAAAGACGGGTCTTCAAAAGACTCCTATAATTAAATATTTGTGAGCAAAAGTAAAGATGCGTTTAGCCGCGAAATATTTAGTCCTCATGCTACGATAAGCCTTTATAATTTTCAATAGGAAGCCTACATCAAATCAGTACATGTACATTTCGCTTCATTTGACAAAATAAGTGATGACTCATCACTAATGTGCATAAATCTGATAATTTTGTATGATTTTGTTGATAATGTGGATGCCGCCCTAACAATAAAATGAAGCGTAAAGCGTAATAAAAGGCGGTTGAATAATTTTATCGAGTTGAGACGACGTAATTTGGCTTGTTCTTCCACGAAAGAATGATGTGCCATTTAAGCTGATCGATAAACAGAACTGTTTATTTCTGTTTTAAAATTAAAGACTGAATCGACCTGGAGCTAGTTCCACGTTCTTACTATACGATGTCCACATGACACGAAATCGAACAAATATGAACGTAAAAGATTTAGTAAATGACGTGACTATATATGAGTAGGAGCCGCCGCAAGCTACGCCATGTTTTCTTGGAACGGTGTTAGCAAATTCTACTACGGTCCCCGACCCTCTCATCTGTTATTTTTGCCGGCGGACAGAACTGCAACAGAGATTCTTTCCCAGTCCTATGCCGCGTGTACAATGATAGATCGAAGAATACCATTGGCTTGGCATTTTCCATTACGTCATAGGACATCTTCACCACAGAGGACATAAGTACAACGGTACACTGGCCCCTCTTTCCTTCGCATAGGTTCGGTTATCGGTAAGGTGATCGGCTTCCATCGGCTGTGATCGGTAATTACCTTCGTTCCATGGTACGTGTGTCTTTAATCAAATTGTCATGTAGTGTTCTGATAGGTAGAGCAATTCTACTCGGCCATACCAAACCTCTAAATGATAATTACATTTAATACGTGAAACACCACGTACCTACCGACGGAATGCTTCGCAGTAAATGGTAAGCGCCAATCTCATCCCGTTGGTCGGTAAATTCGGAAAATCGCTTACCATTATTCAACGGTCATTCCATCCGGATTTTTCTGACATATGGTAAGCACCCTCTCTCTCCCTCAACGCCTACCTCTCGCCAGTCTCTTTCACACAGGGCCAGCGCTCTCTCCTCCGCAGAGACTACGTGGTGTTTCACGTAATGTAATTATCATTTAGAGGTTTGATATGGTCGAGTAGACGTGCTCTACCTATCAGAACACTACATGACAATTTGATTAAATACGTGGTGTCTTTAATTAAATTGTCATGTAGCGTTCCGACTACTCGGCCATATCAAACCTCTAAATGATAATTACATTACGTGAAACACCACGTAGCTACCATTCCGTCATGCGCACTCACTCGTTCTGGCGCAAAAGGACCTGGAAACGGGACGATTCGCTTAAATGGAAAGCAGTTTTCCGAAATTCAGGTCCGAACGGGAAAAGAGGACTACCTCTGGAGGTAGTCCACAATTTCCGAAGATTTTCCGGAAAATTACCTTACCATTTGACTTCAAACCGAAATTTCCGGATTTTTCTGACAAATGGTAAGCACTCAGAATAAGGAAATAAGGGACTGTGCAATAATTATCTGGAGGGGGGGGGGAGTTCTAAGATTAATAGGGGGGGCCTGAACTTAAACCAAAGCGCAGGGTAGGGGGGTAAGATGTAATTTCTTAAACATTTTTAGGGGGGGTTAGAAGTTAAACTGAGAGGTCTGATCTCAATCCATGGACTCAAGATAATGTATACTACATGTAAGCTAATCAAAATCAAGTTTTGGAATCTTTTAAGAAATATTAATATTAACAGCTTCAAAACCTTGTACTAAAAATGAACAGTTTATTTCAACAATATTAAACATATATTCAAGAACCTCCAAGCGAGGTTGACAATATCCTTCCTAGTGTACAAGTGAAGAAGATGTTTGTTGAAAAGAAAGTGACCTCTTCTGATAACCAAGCCATACGGCAAGCATGCTTAAAGCTTAACATCGACGAAAGTTCTTGCAGAAGATATCTTCAGCACCTTGAATTCTTGGCTCTAAAAGCAGACAAAAGAAATCTGGAAAGAAACACCATTCCAGAAGATATTTGTTGGGAGAGCAGAGACGATGTTGAAAGACTGACTAACAAGCAACTTCGGCTCTATCTAAGGCAAGAAGGTCTAATGGTATCTGGAAACAAGGCACAATTAGTTGAGCGAATACTTAAGCATGCAGATGGTTCTGTAGCAAGAACATTTGAAGGGCTGGGGGCATAAACTGCCTATGTGTAGTTTTAGGTGTTTTTTTGCATACGTTATTTGTCGAAAACGAAAAAGAAATAGGTGAAAAAAAAAAACGGGACAATGTTTTTGAATCAAAATGCAGTTCACATGCAAAAATTTGGACAAATCCAAGCGAACTAAAAAAACGGCCGAAAATTACACATAGGCAGTTTATGCCCCCAGCCCTTCATATGTCTGCCTTATTAACATGCATGAAGCAATGCCCAAGGGTATTCTTTATTTGAAAACTTAGCGCCAACTGCTCGTAACTGAAGGGTAAAACTGAAACTGGACATGAAATGATTGACAGGTAAAAAGGATTGTTCCATGGTGTGACGTAGACTAAAATTTTTGGCGGTTAAAACATTGGTACTTACGCAACGTGTCTGCCGAAGCTCCCGACTCGATCGGCGCTAGCTTGTTTGGTTTAATCGAATTATGTCAATTTGCCTGTTCGCTCGGTGATCGAAGGACATCATGAAGTCTTTAGATCCACAAGTCTAACACGGCTGAAAGAAGCCAGTCGTGTTTTCTCTGCTTGCCAAACCATGAAGAGAAAGAGTAGAGATTAAGAGCCGAGCAGAAAAAAATCTCTGAAAACATCTCTCGTCTCAAAAGCGGCTCGGTTTTGCTAGTCTTGGTCCATTTCTGAAAGGTTACCGTGCTAGAATTTGCGAAAAGGAGAGGTGTTTTTGGAGTTTTAGGGCAAAAAAGTCGGTGATGTTTGCAGAGTGTCCGTTCGCTCGCAGAGGGCATAACATTCCCACAATTAATTGCGGCCGAAGTAGGCGCTGTCTCGCGGGCCATCGAAGCCGTGAAACAGTTCGTCAAAATTCGGAAACATTACGGAGAATTCATCCGAGAGAGGGAAGTCAGCATGACGAGAAGTCCGTCCGTTTTCGATGACTATCTTGAAAACAATCCAGGGAAAAGTTGCATGGGCGCGCGTGGAAAATATTACTCGTGGTCGGTCGTCGAGTTATTATGTAAAGACAGGGAGGGAGACATGCTGCCGAATTTCAACATATAAATAAGTTTTGCGTCGATCAACTCGGTTATTTTGATTTTATGGAGGCTTGTAAACATCAGCAAAACGTATTTTCAAGCGAGATAAACACCAGCAAAAACGTATTTGCACGCGAGACATTTTAACAAGTCGTTGTGTTACGCATCAGACGATACAGATTAAATTTCACATCTTATGCAAATATTTACGTCTTGAAGCCAACAAAACTAGTTAAGTATTTTGTTCCAGTTTATTCACTGTCGTCATTTACGTTGATTTGTGATACGAATTTCATTCCACTGGTTCCATTTGACGACGAAAATGAACCCTTCAAAATCGTTTCAATAATGACCAAAGCACGCGAAGCGCCAGTCAAATCTCTGTTTCGAAGCGGAAACCGATGGGAAACAGCTTACTCTTTTAACTCTTAATTTTGCCCTTGAACATCGTTAACTCAAATTTTCGGTGTTGCTCACGAACAGAAGTTGTTGGTACTGGAAGTGGCCAAAAGCTATCTTCAAATAAAAACAGCCTTCTTTAATATTTTATTCTATTTCTCAGCCGACAGCAAGCTTTTTAAGCACTGAGTTAGACCTGCTGTATGCCGTTTTCAACCAAAACACCCTCTTCAACACTTTACTTACATCGGCCAAAGCCTTCCCGAAAGAATTAAGAATCAACCAAGAAACCTGTGCGCTCTTTTTCATTTCGGAGGAACCAAGAAACCAAGAAACCTGTGCGAGACTCAAAATACGCCGCTTACTTTAACGTTAACGTTTGCAATGCCCTAGGCCGAACCCTATCCCTAGCTCTAACCCTAACCGTAGCTCTAACCCTAACCCTAGCTCTAACCCTAACCCTAACTCTAACCCTAGCCCTAATTTTAACCCTAACTCTAAACTTAACAATATCCCTAAATCTTTTGAGTGCTGTTTTCAAGTCGGACAAAATCTACGCGCGCTGGCTTAAGGTTAACCAAGGTTGCTGTGTGCTGTTTTTAAGTCAACCCAGAATGTTGCGCACTGTTTTCCAGCTAAGGAAGCTTCTTGAGCACTATCAGTAAGCAAAACACTGGTAATAAGTGCTGCATTTAAAAAAGTCGACCATTTCCAAGTCGGATGGGCATCTTGTGGGCTGTTTATGAGTCAAAAAGGCACATTGCGCATAAAGAATACCCTTGGGCATTGCTTCATGCATGTTAATAAGGCAGACATATGAAGGGCTGGGGGCATAAACTGCCTATGTGTAGTTTTAGGTGTTTTTTTTTTTTTTTTGCATACGTTATTTCTCGAAAACGAAAAAGAAATCGGTGAGAAAAAAATACGGGACAATGTTTTTTAATCAAAATGCAGTTCACATGCAAAAATTTGGACAAATCCAAGCGAACTAAAAAAACGGCCGAAAATTACATATAGGCAGTTTATGCCCCCAGCCCTTCATTTGATGAAGACATCGAAGATGATGATGAAAACATGCCCTCCAGTTCTCATGATGATACCTCAAGTGATTCTGAGGAGGAGTCAACCGAGTATGAAGGTGGTTCATCAGGCGACGATTATGTGGAGCGCAGCTTCCAAGTTTTATTTATTGATGATGCAGACATACCAGAAGTAGTGTAAAGGTAAAGAGGGATGTAGGGAGGATCGGAGGTTGGGGAGGGGGGGTTGAAAGTAACCTCCCCTCCAGACGGGGGTGGACAAGAAGCTATTTTAACTTTAATTCAGGGGGGTGCAACTTTTTTTTTAAGGCCTACTTTGCTAATTTTAGAACTCCCCCCCCCCCCCCCCCTCCAGATAATTATTGCACAGTCCCTAAGACCTACAGTTATCCAGAAGGATCCCGGATTAAGATCCCGGATTCCCGGAAGTTCGACGATTTCCATGAAAGTAAGCTTCAACTTCGTTTTACAACCATCTTGTGAGTGCGTGATACTTAAAATGTCTCAAATGAAGAAATCAAGTGAATCAGGGAAGGAATTTCATCAAGACTTCTCAAAAGCATGGGAACAGAGCGATCTGATTCTTCTTGTGGAAGGAAAACAACTTCATGTTCACCGTGTTATTCTTGCGATGAGTTCGCCTGTCTTCTCGAGGATGTTCGCCGGAGATTTTAAGGAGAAAAACGCAGAAATGATTCCTTTACCCGAGAAGAAATGCGACGAAGTAACGGAGATGCTGTTGGCGATTTATCCGACTTCTTGGAAACCCGTAAACGAAAGCAACTGTGACTTTCTGCTCGCTCTCGCGCAAGAATACGAGATGACGAAACTCACACAGAAATGTGAAGTTCATCTGCTTGAGGCTGTGGCAAAGAAGCAAGGATCTGATCTCATGGATACGTTGTTTGTTGCTCAGAATTACGCCTTGGAAAGGTTACTTGCTGAGTGCATTAACAAAACACAAAGCCTAAATGTTAGTGAGCTCAAGAGCCATGAAGTGTACGAACAAATCGAACCTCTTTCGCAGCGAAAGATGATTGAATTGCAACTGCACAAAGCAGAGGAAGAGATCAAAAGATTGCGGCGTTTGGCTGGTGATGCCCAAAATCAGTGGAATTCCATTGTTACGAATCTCGGAGACAGAATCTATAGAGTCAACCATGGCAAAAACTATTGGAGCCCCTATAGGAGTCGTTATGGAAGTCCGTCGGTTGATTCTTATCTTCAAATTATTGAAGATGATAAATCCTCCGGCGGACGCGAAAGCGTTACATCTTTGTCACATCATGTGCACAGCAATCTTGTAAAACTCCGAGAATTACTGAAGGAAATGAACAATCCGTATTCCAAGTGAGAAATGATGACGCAACCTCTAGTGTTTAATCTATTTTGCAGGATCGTATTTTAAATAGAATTGATCATTAGAGGGGAGGGTAAGGAAAAGTGCTACATTTCCCAATATCTATTAGGCGCACACACACAAGGCCCACCTACACATGTAGAATCTATACTTGGAGGCTTACTCGCGCCGTGAAAATATAAGATTCATAAACATTGCGGAGAAGTCAACAACGACACATCAGGAGGACAATGAGGAAGTGCTAAGGTGCCTTCTGGAGCAAGATCTTGGTTTTGCAGATTCGGATACGGATTACAGTCAAGTCGTCCGAACGCCATCACGCCCGAAGTTACGTGAACCGATATTTCTTGTGTATGATTCACTTAACAAATACAACAATTTGCTTCTCAATTGAAGGTAAGGTTGCTCAGAAAATGTTGATCAATGTATCAAAATTTCGGGTGACATAACTCAGTATTTACTAACATAAACCTTATTTCGTGCGAGATGACGTTCGGGCGACTTGACCGGTTACCGGAAATACAGCTTGTTCATCGCACGGGCAGGTTCAAGGAGGGAATTCTATTCAGGACTGTGAACACACATTAGGCTAATAGAGAGCTTAAGCAACGACGACGGCGACGGCAACGAGAACGCCACAAAACAATAGGCTTAATGAGCAAATACAATGGCTCTGCACGTGCGTTTTACATTTTGGTACATTTCTTTGCCGTCCTCAGCAAAACAGCAACGTGAAATGACCAAATTTTAGGTTTTGTGGAGAACGTGAGCGTATGACGGTGAACTCTTCATTCCTTTTCCCAACTCCAATGCCGTTTTTACTAATTTAGCTCCTGGATAGGTCGCCAACAAATTACAAGTTAAACAAGTTGGAAATATCGCGAAAGAGTTACAATAACGAGAAGTAACATTTTGAAATGACGTTTTCCTTGCCGTTGCCGTCGTCGTTGCTTAAGCTCTCTAATTTAGCAACAGAACGGGAACGTCATTTGAGGACGCGAGAGCGCGCGGAAAGGACTGAACACGACTTCCGGTGCTCAATTTGCTGCTCTGCCATTGGTCAAGCCGGTTTTTAGATCTGCACGCGCCGTTGTCAAGAAGTCCCCGTTGTCTTTGCTAAATCAGCCTATTAGCACGGGACCGCCAACTTAAAGGAACTGGTTATCAGATGTTTAGGGATCTACCGCCGAGATAATTGAAAAATGGAGACCACAGGTAGAGACTTTGAAAAGAGCAAGACGGAGTGGATTGCAAGCAAATGTTAGCGCCTCTAAACCAGATAAGTTATACATTAAGGGTAAATTATGGCCTGTGGGTAAAGAATTAGTAGCTTGAGGGCACAATGGCTTTTGTTCTCCACCCTTTCCACCTGAAAAATTTCTTTAGTTTGTAATGTGGGCTACTTTCCAGATTTTTTTGTTTTAACTAAAGAGACTGTGGCATATGGACGGTTTCCTCTGTGGAAATGACCGCCTACAATTATTATTACATAAAGCTTGTGGGATGTGGCTGGAGTGACTAGGATACTTCACAAATTAATGTGATCAAGTAAGCTGAAGCCACTCTAAGGGCACTAAGGCCTCAAGGTAGTGGGCATTACCCCTAAAATCTACCAAAGCAAAGATTGAGCCGAAACATTAGCAACCATGGACAGCTGTTTCGGCCATGTTAGACCTCATCAGTATGGCATATATAGCTAATGCCCAGGCTCAAGTCAAGCCATGCTGATGAGGTCTAACAATTCCAAAATAGCTGTCCATGGCTGCTAATGCTTGGGCTCAATCTTTGCTTTGGTAGATTTAAGGGATTAATTAATTTGTGAAGTATCCTTGCCTACAACTATTAGTTCTACATTGGATATCTCTTCATCCCTTTGTCTTGATAAGTTTTGTTGCATGTTTTGTAGTTAACTTTGTTTTGTGTGTGTTTCTTCAGTATATGCATCACCCTTTTGGGACCGCATTTATGTGTAGATGGCCGTCACTAGGTCTTAAAAAATGTATTGACATGGATCTTAAAATAGCTTCTATTAATGTTCGGGGACTAGGGGACAAGAACAAAATGGTTAGAGATCTTCAATTGGCTGCATTCCAAAAATATGTCAATTTATTTTATTCAGGAGGCACACTGCACCAAGGAAAATACAAATGATTGGTGAGCAGAGTGGGGCTACCAAGCACTACTCAGTTACTGTTCAACCAAAAGAGTGGGTGTTGCCATTTTATTTAACAATAATTTTTGCTTTCAAATTACCACCACGCATGTTGACCCCAAGGGCCGTTTTCTTCTTTGTGATTTGTCAGCCAGTGCAGGGTACCGGTAAGTGCTTCACACTTGTGAACAATTATGCACCGAATAATAATAATAATAATCCAAATTTCTTTATTAATGTATCCAAACAATTAAAAAATTTTAATTGTGATGAAATAATTTTTGGCGGTGACTTCAATCTTGTTCTTGATATTGCCAAAGATAAGAAAGGCAGCCTTGCCCAAACTCATCAAAAAGCACAAGATGTTGTCTGCGAACTCTGTGAGCACCTAGACCTGACAGATGTATGGTTGGCTATGAATCCTTGCCAAAATAGATACACATGGAGACAAAAAAAACCTGAAGTTCAGCGTAGGCTTAATTTTTTTCTTATCAGCCAAAGTACCCTCTGTAATACATTTTGTGCCAGTATAATACCTGGATATAAAACTGATCATTCAATGATCACTTTACAAATTTCAGTGCACTCCAGTGCTCGCAGTAAAGGTTTCTGGAAACTAAATAGTTCTTTCCTTTCTGATATTGAATATATAAACTGCATTAAATTAGCTATTCAACGAACGAAAGATGAATGCGCTGGTGATATTTCAGTATCTCCCAGCCTTTAATGGGAAATGGTCAAATTGAAAGTGAGGGAAGAATCCGTCTGAAAGGAGAGAAGAGGAGATTGAGAAGACAATCTCCGAATTGGAAATAAATCTCAGTAGCGCTAATGTTAAGGAAAATGAAAGAGCTGAATTATGGACAGATCTTGAGATCAAAAGATGTGAACTGGAGGAAATAATTGAATACCGAACAAAAGGGGCAATCTTGAGATCCAAATATTGGAGAAAACATCCGATTAATCGACAGTGCCATTAAGTACACTGCATCCAAAAATATCCCAGGCCTCCTCCTCTTTCTTGATTTCGAAAAGGTTTTTGACACTTTAGAGTGGCCTTTTATCCACAAAACTCTTATCTATTTTGGTTTCAGCCCCTCACTTCAAAAGTGGTTTCATCATGTCTTTTATCGCAACATTGAAAGTAGTGTATTAAACAATGGCTGGGAAAGCAACCCTTTCACGCCTACACGAGGAGTTCAGCAGGGCTGCCCTCTTTCGCCAAATCTGTTCATTCTTTCAGCGGAAAGTTTAGCGGACGCCATACGCAGGAAAAAAGAAATTAGAGGTCTTTCTGTGGATAACAACGACATTAAGCTGAGTCGATATGCAGAAGACACAACCTTCATTTTAGATGGTTCTGAGCAATCGCTTTTAGCAGCCCTAGCGACTCTAGACACTTTCAGCTGTGCCTTGGGCCTCAGACTCAATAGCAGAAAGACGGAAGTGCTCTGGATTGGTTCCAATGCTGATAGAGATTTTAAACTCTGCCCCGAAAAAGACTTCAAATGGCCAAAGAAAAAGGTAAAAGCCCTTGGACGGGAGTTTGGTTTTCAACAAACCCAGATTAAGGCACTGCTTTAAATAATTATTACAAGGATAACCTGGAGAAAGTTAAAGGAATACTGAGCTCTTGGAGTTTTCGGAGACTTGGCCTTTTTGGAAAAATTACGGTTTTAAAAAGTCTAGTGGCTTCCCAACTGGTCTATGTGTTCTCGTCTGCCCAACAAACCCTGAAACAAATGACCAAGGAAATAAATTCACTTTTTTTTTAACTTTTTATGGAACGAGAAACAAGACAAGATTAAAAGAAACATAATGATAAATGATTACCCGGAAGGTGGACTTAGAATGATAGACAACGCCTCTTTCAACAAAGCTGTGAAATCCACCTGGATAAAAAGATATCTAAACGAGGAAAATAATAGTGCATGGAAAATCTTTTTTCACTTAGAAATTGAAAATTGTTGGGGAACGCTTTTCTTACTGGGAACCTAGACAAGAAAGACACCGCTCTTTTGACCATGGAAATAAACCCTTTTGTTAAAGAAACCCTTATAGCTTGGTCAGAAATAAATTTTGAGGCCAATGAGGTATCAAGGGAAAACTACCTTTCACACCCCCCATGGTTCAATTCTCTTGTAAGAATAGATTGTCACCCATTTTTTTTTTTAGTGGTAAAGAAGGGCATCACACTAGTTCAGCACCTAATGGAAGGTTCTTCGAATTCTAAATTTCTGTCCCTCTCTGCTTTCCAGGAGAAGTATAACTTGAAACCTTGTCCTTTATCCGTTTTTGGATTAATCTCCGCACTCAAAGGTCTACAGAAAGTATTTCCACAGCAAAATGTAAGGACCACTATCAACAGAGCGGATAATTTTCTGACTAAGTTTTTAGAAATGAGAAAACCATGTAGACTGGCTTAGAAAAGGCTTGTCTTGAAAAAAATGTGAAGGCTTAATAAAGTCAAAAGAAATGGCTTGAAGATGTTGGTGTTGGCAGTACGACAATGATTGAGATCAACTGGAGGGCGGCTTTTCAGCTACCCTTCGAATGTACAAAAAGCACAAATCCTAGACTTTTTCATTTTAAGCTTCTACATCATTGATTATCAACAAACGAGTTCCTAAAGAACATTGGGCTTGCAGATGACGATAAATGTACCTTGTGCAAAACCGAAACGGAAAAACTGATTCACCTTTTCTGGAGATGCCCAAAAACCTGTAGCTTCTGGAACTCCTTTGAATCCTGGCTACCATCTCTGAAAATGTATCAGGGCGACCAGACATTGTCGCTCGTTACAGCTTTGGATCTTAGGCCAGACAGCTCTAAGTACAAACTCGAAATCAATTTCTGCTGTTTATTGCCAAGCATTAGATATGGATATGCAGGCCAAATCAGTCACTTCCTAGCCTTGGCAGTTTTCTAACGTATTTGAAGCATTTCCATAAAGTTGAGACCTACAGGAAAACAGCTTCACAAAAAAAGTGGGACCTCCTTTTGCTGGGGCTATAGCCCCTTAGCCCCTGAAAAAAAGAAAGACACCCCCCAAAAAAAAAATTTGGTTTACCTAAATAAGCTAAAATAACAAGAGGCCATATTGGCCTTTACTCAGCCTTCCCACAAAAGGCAATCAGAAATTGCAATTTGCTACTGCACTGATTCACCTGCACGGTTGTAATATTAAATGACAAAGTTAGAATGACAAGATCTGAATTCCTTTCCATATTTTATTTTCACTATTGCATCATGTGCAGATAGTAGCACTGCCTTCTCTAATACAATGCCTTCTTCAAGTACAGTCAACACTGCTTGTGTTATGGATGTCTAGAAAACAGTGACTCAGAAAATGATGGCATAGAAAACTGACTAACTAGAAAACAATGACCCATAAAAACAATGAATGATTAGTGGCTTTTGACTGCTTTTGATCCCAGGAGTTTGTTTGCTCATATAGGTCCGCTAGCTTTCACTAAAGACCATTACAGAACGCAGGATTTTTTGGCATAAACATTACTGGAATCTCAGTGAAATGTGAGGAGAAAAATATTCAGCAGGGTGAAACTGTTTGCTGAATTACATCACTTGAAAGAGAGTAACAAAGGTTTCTGCAGCCAGTTCTATAGTTGGATTTCATGTCACGCAAGTAAAAAATATAATCGCTCAAGGCGCGGTAATACAGGCAACAAATTCGTGCAACTTTCTGCGCAACATTGTTGCGGTACGAGTTGAAGAACGATGTTGCCCATTTTACCACCCACACGAGCAACTTGTCGCGCAAAAAATTTCGTTGTTTCATGTTGCAGCAACATGTTGCAGAAAGTAGAACAGCCTTCTAGTTTGTGCAACAAAACCAGTTAGTGTTGCGCGAGGGGTAAAACAGGCAACATCGCTCTAACTCGTATTGCTACAGTGTTGCATGGAAAGTTGCACAAATTTGTTGCCCGTATTACCGTGCCTTAATCATTCAAAAATAATGTCAAGAAATTGAGATATTGTACAACAAGATGCCTAGAGGTGTTCATGCAGGATGTGCTTGTCTATACAAGCATTAAACTTTGAACGGCTAGCAATAGTCACAATCCGTTTGAATGAGCAGCCAAAAAAGGAAATACAAACATGGATTGAGTACAGTATTACAAACGGTGTAATTTAAGTTCCTTGGAGAAAAAATGTAACACAATGGGGTTGATGTTGATTAAAATTTGGGTTGATTTACTTGATGGAAACATAAAAATGCCAAAAAAAGAAGTCTGGCATTCTGAAAGGGTGTTTTTGGGTCATACCACTGGCATGTTTTATATAATTATATTATTTTACACTGGGGTGGTGTGCATGTGATGTCTTAGCAAATTTTTACAGACCAAATATTTAACAATTAGATTATGAGCTCGAGATTTCTATAGTATGATAGCTGGGATTTTGCTAGGATTTTGGTTTGTTGACATAGATCAAGTAAAATTACAAAATTCTGGGAAAAAAAAGACACAAAAACAGACAATAAGTTTTCCTAAATAAAAAAATTTTATTCAGCCTGTATCTATGCCTAAAAAGCAAACATGTTCAATTAGTAAATGTAC
>JAEMWC010000126.1:1020000-1055000 GCA_016490735.1 Pachyseris speciosa
TTGCTACTTGTGCGGACTTTGTGAAATTTTTTATTTTTTTTAATAGGGGATGAAATAAAGCTGTTGTTGTTGTTAATCCGGAAATAGTATACGAGTTAAAATCACGCGAAAATGAGATAACGTGACCTTCCATTTTTCCCTCCAGTTTCGCTCCCATATGTATGGTAAGGAAAGGTTAATCAAGTATTTTGAGGAAAAATAACAATATACAAATAATTTACGCGCCACCTCACAATAACACGACATTCGAGGGCCCTCGACACGACCATCTGTTTATCTAGTTGGCAAACCGCTGACTGGGTTTGAAATTCTTCACATCACTCACTCACCGTTACATTTTATTCTTGTCCGGATCAGCGCGTAGAGCAGTAATAATGGAGAGCGAAAAGATGACAGCTAGGTATCCTAACGGCAATGGTGCCCCGAGTGATCCATCTCATGTTGAAAAGGAAGAACAGAATAGAGCGACAAATCTGCCGCTCGCGAGCTCAAGAAATCCCTTCGAAGGACGCACGACACATTTCGCTGACGACTTATGGACTTTTGTGTCGATTATAACTTACCTCGCGGATGTTGTGACGGATTTACTGGTCTGTGTCAGATATTACAGAGACAATAATATTTGGTGGTTTGGTCTTACGCTTAGTTTCGTGGCTATAGCTTCGTTGGCGATGCAATTGTTCTCGACGAAATGGCTCTTGGAAGATGGCAAAAGGCAATCTTGCTTCGCATATGTTCTTCATTTACTTCAACTTGGACCCGTCTGGAGGTGAGGAAGCGTGTTTTGAAAATTAAAATTGCAAGCCACGTTTCACCTTGAATGTTTACAGGGTTCAAGGGACGAGATCGGAAATAGTGTGATGTTTTGTTTTCCTCAAGTAATTTCCTTCGACGGAAACTTGTGTTACATTTGGTTCGTCCTGTAGTTAGGAAAATTTCCGGTTTCTGTAAATGGTCTTTGCTCGCTGCACTCTTAATTACAATCCAAGGTAGCCGTGATCAATATTGCACTGTAATTGCTTTCTTCACCTCAGTTCACCTAGCCGCTAAATTGAAAAAGTGACTTTAGCAAAGTCGTCTCGAGCATCTGTCGATAAGTGTCGCCTTTAGGGTCTGTAATTCGATTGTAACAAAACTGTACTGATATCGCAAACTTCTTTCGTCTGATTTGCATTTTTCCGAACAGGAAGATCTTTAGAAACTCCATTAATTCACATCATACATCTTTCTTCATTCAATATGACAATTTTTAAATCGCTGAGTGACGCGACTTCTCAAATTCCAAATTGCTTTATTGGTATTTTGGTTTTCGCTCCAATCGGACGATATGTGCTTGTTTGTAGAATGAGATTGGTTCTGTATAGCGTTGTTTGCCTAAAATACACCTCATCGGAATTCAGTAAAGCGCATTGCTCTAACACATGTTCTTCTTACCTTCAAAAGGAAGCTTTAAAATGTGAAGCATAAACTTGGTATCCTTGTGTCAATCGAGTTCCTACCACAACACCTCTACTCCCCTCTAACCAGACAAGACGAATATTCTTTTATTTTTTGGCAGTGATCATCAATTGGTTAGTCGCAGCTCTTGATGGATCGCCATGCAGAATTCATCAATCTCGTTTATTTGTTTGGAATTTCACATCCTAGCGAAAAGTTTTAGAGCATAAGTTTCAACCAGGACGCATTTGGCTTACATTTGCACTCTATTCTCTTTTATTTTTTTCTTACGAAGGCCATCCATGTGGCTCCTGATGCGGTTTATTACTCGGATTAGTGTTTTGTCGTGTATTAATAATGAACTCAGTTGAACTGTTCTGATGTCTTAAGTTTCGCGTTTCAACAAATGTTCAACTGTGTGTTGGGGCAGTTTTCACGAAAGCTGCACTTTTCTCAAGGACATTGTCTTTTCGCGCGGCACAGAAAGAAGTTCTGCGAGTCTGTCTGATCTTTGTTATCGCAAAAAATATTATTAAGCTTCCTGCAGAACGCCAGCATGAATATTCACAGCGCAATTTGTCAAGTTATCACAGGGATTGCACGCACGATTTATTTTTATTATTAACTGTTTTTGTGATCAATTTTCGCGGCTTGTTAGCGCAAAAAAAAATTACTACCAATGGAGTTCTTTTAGGCGCTGTAAAGTTTGACTCCGAAATGTTAACACCCGCAAGATCTATGAAGAGAAGCTGGCAGCTTTAAATTTGCTCTGAGTCGGTGATTTGAATGCAAATTCGTTAGCTCGATTGCCATTGACCAATACTTGGCCTTGAGGAATGCAAATGACGGTCTTTAACCTCTATCGAATTGTCATTTCAATTTGCCGTCTTTTTATCTTTCCGTCATTGCTTCTTGACGCGCCTGTTTTCGCAAACAAACGTGACGTTAAAGACAGAGAGACAACATTTAGGGCTCTGTTCATCTGTTTCACATGTTTTATTTATTACGTTTCTTTAGTACTCCAACAAAACTAAGCAACAAATTCTAATGTGTGAATCATATGCAAAAAAAAAAAAAAAAAGAACGCGAGCGCAAATTTCGATGACAGTTTTGGAGTCCATTCACTCAAGTTGAAGTGATTTATGCTTCCTTTGATATTAGCGTGTTAACCAACGTATGTTTTTTTTTTTTTTTCATCCTTTCGTAACTTTTGCGTCTGACTGCGAGCCACTTTTATTAACAGTGATTATTGTTAAGTACGCCTTTTGTAGCCGTTCGTCCGCGAAGCTAAGGCCTTTGTACTTTCTTTGTGATAATTGAAGCACTGTTGAAAATGTTGAGAGAGACCGGATTTAACTTCGTGCTAGCTGAACCGATTAATTAAGGGCGTTGAGATAGCGATCTAAGAGATAACATTTTGTTGCTCTTAACGGAAGTGTGTTTATAGCTCTTCTATAGCGAATATCTGTTCTGAAATGTGTTTACAATATCAATTGCTTGCATGAGTGAAAGCTTGTTTCACCCGAGCAACAATTAAACCATTATAACTGTAGATTCAGTTCATAATGAACTGATCCGATAAAAATTTTTCATTAGCAAAAAAAAAAAAAACACGGAAACACGTAGTGCTTTAAAAAGCGAAAATAACACACAATTCCGCGACGGAGAAGCCGATGTCCAATAAAAGATCAATTTCTCCTCTCTCAACACTGGGGCTCTGGAGCAAATTTTAGGCCTTTTCATACTAAGCCTGAGCAGTAAATTTGAAAACGCAACTATTTTTCCTTCGAATAAAGGGGATTAGTTTCTAAAGAAACTGTGGTGCTGCGTCGGTGGGGGAGTGAAACTCGAAAATTTGGTTTATCAACGGAGTTGATAATATCGTAAAGGTAAATTGACCACCGTACAGGGATTCGATTAGCTGACGTTTCGAGCGTTAGCCCTTCGGTGCGGCCTTCCGTCTACATTCAAACGACATTTTCGTTCACCGAAACTAGAATTTTTTAACAACGTTCTCCAGAGTGGAGAAATATTTAATGACTGGATGGACGGCGAAAGCGAGACTTTTTGAAAACGCTGGCGCGGCAACAATTAATGTGAGCAAGCTCTACGCCCAAGGGGGGGGGGGGGGGGGGTACTCCCTTATTTGGGCTATATAGGTATGTGCCGTATGTGCGGCCCCAAAGGGTATGGTTTTTTAGCCGTTCTGGTCTGAAATAGGGTACCAGTTTTGACCATTTTGGTTTGAAATAAGGTATGGCTTGTGCAATCTAGTCATGAATTTAGTATGTTTTTTAGAAGAAGCTACTTCATCATTAGGCGATAGCACCATCAACAAAAGCCCTTCTTTTTTGTCTTTTAATTATGTTTAAGCCAACCGTGCACGTGAAATGGGTCTGAAATAAGGTAGCTTGGATAGTGAAAACGATAGTGTGGACGGAAAATATTCGATCGGTTTTCGAAGGAATGTCGAAAAACACCGTAGCCTGCGAGCAGGCTCTCCAGTTTTTTGTTGCGGCGAGAGTCATGCGAGCGGCGAAGCTGCCAGTCACGAGCGGTGCAGCCGCGAGAAGATTGGGGCGCCCCAATCCTCTCGCGGCTGCACCGCTCCGCTCGTGACTCGCATGACTCTCACCGCAACAAAAAACTGTAACGAGTAAAAATAGAGCTGTAATTAGACCTCATTTACATTTTTATCTTCCAGCTATTTTCACACTTCTTTTTGTATTTTTATTGTCAAAAATTTTCGCACCCTTTTCGTATATATTTCCGTTCGCGCGCTACATTTTTAATTCGTTAAAGGCTAAAGACTGATAGCCGAAAGCTAAATAAATAGAGAACGTTTTTTCACTTCAATAACGGAAGTAACGTCCGATAACAAGCGCGTGGGTTTATCATGGCATTGGTTTGCCCAAACACCCGCACTTGCCTTTACGAGTTTGCAATCGAGACTAAAAGTTTAGTAATGGTAACAGGACTGAGTGGGGTCCAATTCGGTCTGTAATCATATGAGTGATAACAAAATCGGACGACCGCGCAGCGGGAGTCCGATTTGTTTATCACGAGTATGATTACAGACCGAATTGGACGACACGAAGTCTTATTACCAGTTAATCATAAAAATGACAATTTCCGAGAAAAGAAGAAGAGCCAAATTATAAAAGGAAGGGAAATTTTACATAAAAGACTGACAAAGGATTCGTAAATTGTTTAATGTCACTCTGAAATTGAATACAATCAAAATGAATTGTGATTGAAACCAAGGTTGTGATTGGTTGATTTAAACTACAACTTTGATTGTGATTGGTTGATTTAAAATACTACTTTGAATGTGATTGGCTTATTGAACTGTCCGATAACAACTTGGCACGTGAATTAGTGGAAAATAGGAGTTTTTTAGACCAATCACAATCGAGGAAATTGTAATTTTTATGATTAAGGATGTTATGACAAGTGCATACTTAAAGTCTCCCATCAACAGTTAAACCCGCGCACTACCACTGAGCTATGGTTTGTCGCTCACTGAATAATACATGTTTCGTTTATTCGCCAGGTTTGTAATTTACAATTACGTTCCTTTCACAGACCAAAATGCTGGGACACCATGCAAAACTGCGTGCAAAAGTTTCCACCAATCAGAGCAAACATGCTATGTCTGGCTCCCTTTCATTTTCCCGCGCTTGGCATTGATGGCATGCTTCGTGCATGCGTGTTGCATAGCAGGGTCTTGTTTCGGACCCGGATTGTTTGTTGTTGTTTTTGCATTCAGTTCTTTGTGATGAATCAACTGTGTGCTTCCCAAGCTTAAAAAATTTGTGCAGTGGATTTCTGTTGTATTAAAAAGCAAGCCTGGAAGCCCAAGATGTATCAATTTGCTTTGATTTTATTTTGCAGATACTGGAATGTTTTGAAGACTGGATGGAAAGCACGCAAAAAGAATGCAAGCATTCTGGAATTTGCCGCGTTCTTGGGAGAATGGCGCGACATAAGCATGTTAAGACTTCTTCAGGCTTTTTTTGAATCCGCCCCTCAAATGGTTCTTCAACTTTATATCTTACTCAAGCGACACCCATTTGAGTGGAAAACTGACTGGCTTATTGCTGCTACAGCCGGTTGTTCCCTGCTATCTATGGTCTGGGCAATACTGGCGTACAGTAAATCTTTACGTGACTTCAGAAAACTGGGCTACAAAATTTCTTTTCCGGGTTTGATCTTTCAGTTGCTATGGCGTTTCTCCATGGTGACTTCACGTGTGGTAGCCATGGTTCTTTTTGCGTCATACTTCCAAAAATGGCTCTTTGTAGCGCTGGGCGTCCATTGGCTTATAATGACCACGTGGTTGATTTGTCAGCGGACTCGTTTCTGCACCGATGAAGACGGTAATGAGCACCCGTACCGCGAGAAATTCTTCTGCATGGTCATCGGGTTCATGTACATCTTTTGCTTTTTCAACACGAGGGAGGGCATGACTCGAAAGCGTGTGGTCCTGTTCTACTCCATTATGCTAGTGGAGAATTCACTGTTCGTTTCTATGTGGTATCCACATAGGACCCTCCAAGGGGTCATGGCTTTCTCAGCTCTAGGCATAGTGTGGGGAGGGCTGTTGTTTGGTATACTATGTATGGTGCTGTACTATCGTTTTTACCATCCCAGTTTGCCTGTTCAAGGAATATGTCTGCAGAAGAGGACGTTTGATCTTGAAGATCAGAGTACGCATACTTGGGTTTGCTGCTGTTGTTGCCGCATAACGGAATCAAAGGAAGATACGCTGGCAGGGGAAGGTCTGATTAGAAACGGGGACCACAGTGGAAATCATCAAGTTTACACGGCCCTTAAAATGGACGTTCTTCCGCGTAGTGTATCGCAGGAGATTTTGCAAGAAGCCACGGGAAACCATTTCCAGCGCACGGGGTCACGTGACTGTATCTCTGGTCCAGACTCTACTGTACTTATTCATAGCACACCCGCGCGTTCTCTGAGCATGTCTGGTTCACCATCCAGGCATCCGCTGGTCACAAGCCAAGTGCCTCGGATCACGGTGACAGTCGCAACGCCTGAGGTGATGAGTCCTGTTTCAAACTCCTCCGTAATCACGTTAAAAGATGTTGACATAGAAACGCTGGATCAAGTACTGCAGCGCTCAGAGAAGCCGTCAACAAACTTGGCTGGATCAGCAGCGGATAGCGACAATCTTGATCAGGTTAAAGAGACGAAGAGCGTCCAAACTTGCCGAGGTCTCGATTACCAATGTGACGTCAGTGTCGCCCCCATCTCGCCAAAAAGTCCCACTTCACGTGAAATCATCTCTTGGTTTCACCCAGACCAAAGCGCTTACGGCGAGGACTCTGTGGACGAATTTGAAGACAAAATGGAAAAAATCAATTATGGCTCGGTAAGCTTCGGTAATCGATACAGCCTCGTGTCTTCCGACTGCATTTCGTTGTCATCCGAAAGTTCCCGAAGCTCGCTAGACAGCATCGTGTTTGCTGATGAGGGTCCCGGAATTACTGGTGTTCGCGTCAGTAGGTCTTATTCCAGTGAATTGACCACCAGGGCTCCCGACGAGGGAATCTTTTCTGATGAGCGAGGTTCGCCATTGAAAGCTAATATTAGCCGAGCTTTTGATGAGCCAGATGTGAATTCTGAAGCATCCACGCCACAGAAAACTGGAGTGAATGCACAGTTTCCCGTTCTGTTGAACGACGATAAACCAGACGGGTTGGAAAGGGTATGCACGAAGGTAATGCCAGAGAAATCACGAGTAACATCGCCATCCAGGGAAAATGGATATGAGTTAGTAGAGCTGCTAATGGATGCTCCGGCAACGCCATCCTCCAGCTTAAAAAGGAGAGCCAGAGAAGTGTGGAGTAGCTTGTCATCTGAAGAGAAAGTGGAATTTGGCGAAGAAGAGCAACGACGTGCGCGAGAGAGCTCTGTGTCCGAGCGAGAGGACGGGCAGGAGAGCGAGTCTACTGACGTAAGCAGTGACAGCAGTCACTTAAGAACGCGGTATCGCTCATTCGATGAGATAGAGACTGGGGCGAGTGGTATCAAGTCTTCCCCGGACGCAGAAGAAACTAACAAAAGACACACGTTCGACTTTTCGCAGCTGTCAAAGAGCCCTCGCTCACCCGGGAGACGGAGAAGAGATCGCAAGCATCGAAGAGCCAAGAGGAAAGAGTTTGATAACTTTGTTGTCACAACTCTCAGGCCAGGAAAGTACGGTTCTCTTAGGCGCTCGATAGACCGTATGGCAAGAATTCAAGAGGATGTAGAGGAAACTTTTTTGCTGAACACCGAAGCGGTTTTAAATGCTTGCAATCCCGAAGACGAGGATTTGTCGTCGCCGAACCAGGATACACCATCGAGCACGGAGTTTCCTGTAACACTGACGGAAAACGACAGTTCCAAAAAGAAAGAGTTAACCTCTTGTGTTGAGAACTCAAATGCAAGCGAATTTAAAGTTGAAGTCAAGGGCACCTTATCTGAGCGAGAAAGTTTTATGAGGAGGAAGCGCTTGAAAAGATTTCTTTCCAAAGAGCTCGCCCCGGGCAGATTCTCTTCTGTGAGACTCTCCAGCGATAGTTGTAGTTCAAATGAAAATTTTCAGCTTTTCCCTCAAGGAAATGAGCTGGAAGGCAGACAACACATGTCCGTAGACAGCTTGCCGAGTCGGTATTTAAACAGTAACAACCGGAGAACAAACAGCGTAACTAAGAGAAAGAAATTAAGCGGGGTGACTACGAGTCTTCCAAATGTTATTTATTCCGGTTATCATAACAAACCGAACACTGAGAAGACCACAGTATACTACCAAAAGAACTCTAGGAATGCAGGATACGACACTCGTAACCGTGACAACAAGAACCTCGATTTTGTTCCCAATAAAAGGCACACTTATGACTTTACCGAGAATTCCGCGGGTCATCTGGAAACGAGGGAGCGGCTGCTCGGCGAAGGCGGAGGGAGGAGGTCAGCGGCTGATCGCCAACAGCACAGGCCTCAATCAGAGGTTCTGCTTGGTTCAACAGGTTTTGGAGTATTTGTGTGACGTAGGATGGACAGGATAAAAGGTAATCTCATTACCCAATGAAAGTCTTGAGATTACTACTTATCAGGGCTTGGCTGTTCGAGAGCTAGTTAACACTAATCCACCGTCAAAAGTTAACCGCTGTTTTCGTGGCGCTCGTTAACGGTTTTCTTCCTTCCTCTCTCTTTTTTTCCCGAGTAAATTATGAGCTCAATGGAAAGAAAAGTCAAGGTCGAGGCGCAAGTGCCAAATATATCGCCTTGTAATTGGCGTCCAAGTCGGTGGGTGGGTTAGTTTAGTCGTGCTTTTGAACAAGTGGGCCTAGCCGAACACCTTGTCAAAATGTTGAGTCACGATATCATTCGACGCTTTCTCAAGAGTTCGATTTCTCCGTTTGGTAAGCGTGATTTTCACGGCACTAAAATTTCGTGCATTTTTTGGTACATCAGATTTTACCAATTCAGGTAAGGAAATCGTTTAAACCTCGAAAGTTTGATGTCGCAAAGGTTCTTTGTTCGAGGAAACGTTTTTTTCACTTTTTAGAAATCTGTATATTTCTCGAGGCACAGCGTGTTAATAGGTAAAAATTTCGTTACAGAAAAAGTACGATCAGTATAGTAAATGCACAGTTTGGTTCTTAGTTTAACGGTTCGACATTATATTTTCTTTTATTTGGCTTAACAAGAGGAAAAATTAACTCCCTACTCCTTGAAGCACAATGTGTGAATGTGCAAAGATTTTAATCCAGAAGAAATAAGATTTTAGTCTTAGTTCGATTAGGATTTTGTGCTCCCATGCAGTTCATTAATGCTCATTTTGGAGTGTGGGATAATGCGTCATTGTTAAACCCAGTAAAGGGTAGTCTTCGAGCAGTCTCTTTCTCCTCCTAGTTCTGTAGCGTGCACTGGAGCTAGCGCACAGCGAGTCAGAGAGCCTGTAGCTTTCCAGACGCGGTCTGTGATTTGAGAATGAAACAATAGGTAATACAACACAAACAATACCCCGGATAACAAAAGAAGCTACAGGACACAGGGACCAATGAAAATACAGGTCTGGAAGAGGTACAGGATTACTCGAGAGGCGAGTGTCTCCTCTCTAATTTGCATACTTTTACCATCCGCTTGTGCACGTAATCTGAGAAAAAAACTACGACTGCTCTTATTAATCTAAGTAAAGGGATGATTAGGTCTCGACTCGTCTAAAGGTTTGATAGATTTCGACTGAGAGGTTATAATATGAGCATAATTACACTCGTGCGTCAGAGACAACAAGAACGTTTTACGCTGCCGTCGACCCAAAGAACGTGTCAGGAAGCATCAAGAGTTACTTTGTGTCAGGAGAAAAATCAAAGAGTTACTTTCGTTGCACCTCATCGGTGGACTCCGATCCATTTTGTGTATTTTTCCAACGTCATATCATTGGTGTTGTTATGATTGGTAGTCATTGGCTGTAAAAAGTACCAAATCTTGCTATCATGTGTAACACGACCGACCTAGTAAGGAGCATGGGACTATTCCTGGTTTGACGTCAGAAACTGATTTGTAACGCGGTAAGTCTTTGTAAACATGCATGTAAAGCAGTTTGTGACGTAACATCAGGAATGGGCCAATAGCTAATATCATCAACTCCTCGGTTGATCAGTGTAGATATCCAGCTTCGTGGAAAATGGGACAAGTCACTCCACTATTTAAAAAAGATGACGAATCGAGTAAGGCAAACTACAGGCCGGTCACAGTTTTGCCAGCAATTAACAATATTTATGAGAGGATTTTAGCCGCACAGCTAAATGACTTCTACACTTCTATTTTGTCTGATTTTATAAGCTCGTATAGAAAGTTTCACAGCTGTGAGACATCGTTATTAAGAATGACAGAAGAGTGGAGGTCTATGCGTGATGATGGACAACTTGTGGGGATAGTGTCTATGGATTTGTCAAAGGCCTTTGACGTTATACAGCACCCCCTGCTATTAGCCAAACTCAAAGCCTACGGATTAGACGAGGATAGTTGTGCCCTGTTAAGAGACTATCTGTCAAATCGACAACAGAGGGTGAAGATTGGTGACACTTTCTCGTCGTGGGAGACTGTTAAGCGCGGAGTGCCTCAGGGTAGTGTTTTAGGCCCCATTCTTTTTAATATATTTATAAACGATCTTTTCTATCATATAAAGAGAGCTAAGCTTAACGCTTATGCTGACGACCATCAAATTTATTACTCAGACAGGGATCCGGTGGCACTAGAAAAATGCTTGTGTAAGGAAGTAGAAACAGCAAATCAGTGGTACAATGTAAACGGAATGATTGTCAACGAAACAAAACATCAGGCCTTGATCCTTGGTGACACGGAGTATACTTTCTGTTTTCCAGTCAACGAGTCAATCGACATATTTGGTATGAACATTGACAACAAACTTCAGTTTGATAAACACGTATCTTCGGTTTGCAAAAAAGTCAATAATCAGTTAAATGTCATGATAAGATTTAGAAAACTGATCTCCAGGGCCACTTTGGTTAAACTGTATAAGGCCTTTATTTTGCCGCACTTTCACTATTGTTCATCGGTGTGGCATTTCTGTGGCGCGCGAAATACCGAGAAAACAGAAGCTCTCAATAAAAGGATTCTTAGGTTCATTCTAGATGATTTTGAATCTACATATAACAACTTATTGGACAAAGTTAACCTGGTTTCTCTATATAAAAGACGTATACACAATATGTTAATTTTACTCTACAAAAGTATATTTTTAACTAAATATCCTATCTACATGAGGAATATGTTTACTCTTCGTACTACTTCCTATAACTTACGCGGTAACTACATTCTGACACTCCCTGTACCTAAAACTACTGCTTATGGCCTTCGCTCCTTTTCTTATCATGCCGCTAAGCAATGGAACTCACTGCCGGACATTGTTCGAACTGCTAACTTTAATGACTTTAAAAATGCATTAGCTAACCTTAACTTAATGTAAATTTGGTAAATTTTGTAATTTCTGCTTATAGTGTTTTATAATATTGTACACAGATTTTATTTATTTTAGCCATTAATTGTAAATATTGTACAGAATTGTAGTTTATAAGTTGTCGTATGTTTTGTTGACTTCTTTTGTTATTGTTTTCTCGGAAACATTAGCTTTTATAATAGCTACTCTTAAATTCGAGAAAAAATAAAGTTTATGTATGTATGTATGTATGTAGGAATAGACCCATGCCCCTTCTGACTCGGTCGTGTACCAAATGATGCTTAGTTTGTCGTACGTTTTAAAGACACAACTGGAAATCAAGTCTAAATGTTTTAGGGATGGGTACAATGTATTATGTTAGCGGAAAAAATAATTTGGGGGTTAGGTGCACTTTAAAGTAATTAGGATTTATGATAATTTAAGTCTTAAAAGATATAGTTGGGGACCTGGACGTTTGCCACCTTTGTGATACTTATGAAAAACGACTTGAAATTGTGCATTTTGGTAATGTTTAAGAACAGGGAATGATGCCAGAAACTCCTCGAACTCAAGGCGTGCGTATGTATTGGACGATAACTTCTGGAATCATTTTCTTCAAAATGGCGGAAATGAACAGGAAAAAATGGACTACATTACGACACCAGGGGCTCGTTTCTCGAAAGTCCCGGTAACTTACCGTGCCCGAAATCAAATTTTGAAATCAAAAACTCAAGAAAAGTTGTTTGTGTTCTGACCTCTAATGAAGTCCGTTTTGTTTCTTTGCTGATAACTTTACTGTATAATTTTCAAACCTTTTGAAAGCCCCATCTGGAATGGAAAGCAATTAACGGGCCCGGTAATTACCGGGAGCCTCGACAAACGGGCCCCAGTCCTGTTCAGTTTACAGCCGACGGTGCTGACGGTTAACCGGACTTGTGTTGCTGGAACAAAAACGGAGGCAGAAATTCCACTAATTTTGTATTTTGATATGAATCTCACTCACGTAAGACATCTTTTTCTATCTAAAATATCACTAGCAAAAATGGTTGCGTGCTATGCTGTCGCTAAGTGGAGGAATGTTCGTAAAAGACCATTTGAAATTGATTGCTTTACTTACACTTCCATAACCCTTCAAACCCCGTCGAAACTCGAGAAGAAAATTTGAGTTTCATTTAGTGTAGTAAAACAAAGCGCCGCGACAGCAAAGTGTTCAAAGCAACTGAAAATAGGTGGCAGTGAGAGTATTAACCTCTTCATTTTCTCCGCTGGAAGAGGTGTCTTTAGAATTTATCCCTTTATATTCATATAGCTTCGCTTTTACAGTGGAAGCGAACGCTACGGGAAAGAGATTAAGTTATCTGAGCAAATGAGATGCCGCTTTTCAGCATCTTTAAAGTACGAGAGTTCAAGAAAGTTATTTATTTGTAAGCCTAGTATAACTTGAAAGTTACGCTGGGTTTTTTATTTAAGTTTATTTGTTATAGGAAAAGAACGTGAAAATAGTTTGAAATAGTCGCGGAAATATTCATGAACTTGGTGGTGCCTTAAATGCCTCCAATTTAGCGCGCACATTTAAACATTGTTAAGAAAGCCAGTCATCTTCAAGGGAATTAAAACTGATATGCTTTGGCTATATTTGCTGATTTCATTTCCGTGTTAATTAATGAAAATGGACTTTCCAGGAAAACGGTTTTCTGTATCGTAAAACAAATGTACGCGTACGTGCGGCGTGTAGGCTGCTAAGAGATCATTCGCCTACAGGAATCACCGCCAAATATCCCCTAATAGTAGAAGTCTAATTGCTTTCTATCACGAATACCGTTCTCTGATTGGCTACGCTACTCGCTATATATTCTGTGATAGATAGTGAGAAGTGGTTGTCAAGAAAATGGCGTTTTCGAAGTGTCTGCGAGGAGGATTTAGGTAATTTACTTGTTAATTGAACGACTAGTAGATCTATACTAAAACTGCGCCCTCATCAGCTATCACGCGACAGAAATCGAGAACGAATAATCTAATTGTTAAATAGACCTTATAGGCCAATATTAGAGCGGTTTTCAATTGAGTGTCGAAAGTAATTCTCGTTTTGCTTTGGTTTTGCATTGCTTCGCTCTGTGATTGGCCTGGAAAATTCGCGCCACTTTCTCAACCAATGAGAAGCAAAACCAAAACCAATCGTGACTTGCAAGCGCGTATTTTCCCGCGCTTTGCGCCGGCTGCATGTAATTGCTTCGTATTCTGATTGGCTCATTGCATTGCTGATATGCTTTGGCTATATTTGCTGATTTCATTTCCGTGTTAATGAAAATGGACTTTCCAGGAAAACGGTTTTCTGTATCGTAAAACAAATGTACGCGTACGTGCGGCGTGTAGGCTGCTAAGAGATCATTCGCCTACAGGAATCACCGACAAATATCCCCTAATAGTAGAAGTCTAATTGCTTTCTATCACGAATACCGTTCTCTGATTGGCTACGCTACTCGCTATATATTCTGTGATAGATAGTGAGAAGTGGTTGTCAAGAAAATGGCGTTTTCGAAGTGTCTGCGAGGAGGATTTAGGTAATTTACTTGTTAATTGAACGACTAGTAGATCTATACTAAAACTGCGCCCTCATCAGCTATCACGCGACAGAAATCGAGAACGAATAATCTAATTGTTAAATAGACCTTATAGGCCAATATTAGAGCGGTTTTCAATTGAGTGTCGAAAGTAATTCTCGTTTTGCTTTGGTTTTGCATTGCTTCGCTCTGTGATTGGCCTGGAAAATTCGCGCCACTTTCTCAACCAATGAGAAGCAAAACCAAAACCAATCGTGACTTGCAAGCGCGTATTTTCCCGCGCTTTGCGCCGGCTGCATGTAATTGCTTCGTATTCTGATTGGCTCATTGCATTGCTTACTTCTGTTGTGATTGGTCAGAGTAATTGCTTTGGTTTTAGTTTTACGACACTCGATAGCCCATTTTCCAGTTGCATGCTTAGTGACCTGGCCTATGAATGGAATGGAGGCTGGCGGTGACCTTGTTTTGATACAGACCTCACTGCTTTTCTCATGTAAATCATGTTATTCTTATGCGAACTAGTCCACATTTGCATTTGAAAGACAGAGAGGTTTGTATCAAAACAAGGTCACCTCCAGCCTCGCTTCCACTCAAAGACCAGGTCACTGAACACACAACTGTAAAATGGACTATTGAAAGGCGCTCTAATGACCTTGGTCGATACCAGCCCCTCGCAGCCCACATTGGCTCATACAGGGTGACGCATATTGGCCATTACAGATGCATATTGACCCACATTGTGCAATATTGGCTCAGAGTGACCGATATTGGTTAGTGTTGACGCAAGGGAATACATGCATTGGCCGATGTTGGCCAATACTGGTCAAAGGTGACTCGCATCGGTTAAAAATACCCAAAATTGGCTCATACCGGCCAGTATCGGCCCATAGTGGCACATGCTGACTCAGCGTCTCTTCCTGAAAGTAAAATGATCGTTTACGAGAGACTCAACTGTAGTGTCGTCTCGTTCAGACAAAATAAAAAGAACAGAAAGACATTATATAATATAAAGCTCTTTAATACAGGCTACATCTTGATTTTACTTTGTTGGTTTAATGTCGGCACTGACTTGGAACCCTAGCCAGAGAATGTAGCGATTGGTTACGTTGCGTGCAACCTTACTCTGCGTTAGAATTTTCTTTTAACAGCAACAATCGACAAAAATAAATGCAGATATAAGAAAACTGACAAAAGACTTTTCAAACATATCGAAGACAAAGTAAGGGTTGTTTGCCATTTGCGCAAAAAATCAGGATATCTTCTTAAATTGATCACAAAATTATATTAAGAAAATCGTACATTTCAGAGGTGCTTCCTATTTTCCAGTTCGAAACGAGACATCGGAACCATTTGTTATTTCTTCAGTCTCAAGTATCTCATTATTCAGCCTTCTTTCGCTAGACTGAAACCTTGCTCGATTCATGATCAACATGTTCCCACCTGGTTTTTTTCTAGCAAATGGTAGACAGCCCTGATTCGGTGCATTCTTGAAAATTGCTTCACTGTGATAAAGTTTTATCCCCTGTCGTGGTGTGAGGTAGCTGTATGCAGCTGTTATAGTACATTGCATCACCTTCTGTTGGGCTATTTCTGTAAGAGATGTACAATGACAGATGAGCTAATGATCGATTCTCTAATTCGCCCTCATGAGTACACATGCATTTTCAAAACTTAAGAAATATGTCGAGTTTTATTGTCGATGTATTTCGCTCGTCAGACAAATCAAAAGACCGCAACTGCGTGAAAGGGCACTGCTCAGTAGCATCATCTCGGACGCTTGCATTTTTATATAATCACACGCTCAAAACTCATAACTAGCTTGTTTAACATAACAATACTATTTGTAGGTTTCATTTTAAAAAATCTAACTCAGGATCGCTCCATCAGACTCAAAAGTGAGAGCCATCTTGCACTGCATTCCAAAGCTTAGTCCCAGTGAAAACCTCTCAGCAACTAGCTCAATGGTTTCCCCCCGGTGGGGGTACTACCTTATATGGGCTATATAGGTATGTGCGGCCCCAAAGGGTATGGTTTTTTAGCCGTTTTGGTCTGAAATAGGGTATCAATTTTGACCGTTTTGGTCTGAAATACGGTATGGTTTGTGCAATCTAGTCTGGAACGTTGGTTATGAGACGGTAGATAGCGAACGTGGCACGTATAGTAGAAAGTTGGCCATAATCATCCCGTATCCGACAAACGCGAGTGGAATAACTGTTTTAGTATAGACAATCAAGAAAAATTGTTAGATTTTTCTGGTTGCATATATTGCAAAAATGACCAGCTAACTCTAGGGCAAGGTGTAAGGTCTATTCCATAGCCAATACGCCAATCATAACGCTGGAATTGCTTTATCCAATTAAAATGCAATTTTTTTTTCAAGAAGATTTTAGATGCTGGTCACTCTTACCTTGCAACAGATGTTCTTCGTCGGCCGTCGATACTTCCCCAGCTTTAATTGACAGTTCGGACACCCATGCTCCACGTCTTGAAACCGTTTCCATAGAAACGGCACGAGACAGCAGCCCCCGAGGCATCCCAATAAGCAAAGCGCCCCGGCAAACACAATCGACATTTTACCAACCCTATACGTCACCACGGTCATCACGTGATTCTTGCAGGAGCCGCAGAATGTGTAAAGAGACTCATCTTTAAAATCCTCACGATCATCAATGTGGAACGACGCCATGTTAACTACTGGGCTTTCTCCATCGCTGTCTGATTTGTAATTTAAGGTCCGCTGAGAGGACACTGTATTGATCAATAGCAGAATAAATCTTTGAAAATTAACATAATGTGAGAGAAAAGGACATCACGTTGAGACGTGTCTGCACTAATTTAGTGTGTTGAAAGCTGAACTTCACTTTATTGATTGAATAACATCGCTATAAAACCTCGCCTCGCCCTGGTAAACGAGGACACGTGTTACGGACGCAAATGTTTCCCTGTTTCCCCCGCGCGCAACATTTGTTTGCGGACACAAATTCGAGATACACAAAATGTTTCTGATTTTTTTTTCGGAAACATTTTGTGTCTGCAACAAATGTTTCCCAGTTTGCACGGCACGGAAACACAATATTTGTTTTGTGTCCGTTTCGCTTAAGTTTGCTCACCCAAGAAACATCATAGTCAACAATGTATCCACAACGAGGTGTCCTCGTTTGCCAGGGCCTTTACAAAGGAAAATAACCAACGCAGTCATTTTTATAGCACAGTCCACTAGCATGCACAGAATGTTAAGCCAGCGCTGTTTCATTCCGTCGGTATTTGCATATTTGTGAGGCTGTCGTGGACAATTTCAATGTTATGTAACATGTCTCCGCGCAAGTTGTTCCTCAAGACATGAAGCAGCTGATGAGACGAAACAAATTTATGGCGTGTATACCGTCTAAGACAAATTGCAAAAGAAATGGTGGTTAAAAGTGATTGAATATCTCAACATTGATAGCTGGAGACGGCATATCTCAAGTTTTTCCGTCTTTTGGTGTTACATAATTGCCTTTTCCAGTAATTTCCAGTGTTCATTCGCATTAGTTTATCATAAAAATGGATAGTTCTAAATTCAAGTTAACTCAGTGTGATGTTTTGGCTGCCACAGGATAATAACATTTCTCTTCGTATCCGTGGAGTAGGTATATGTTACGTATCACTATAAATCTACTGCCGTTCTATCACGAATGCCGTTCTCTAATTGGCTACGCTACTCACTTTCGGTTGTAGATCGATAGTGAGTAGCGGTTGTAACAAAATGGCGGCTGCTTCTTCGCATTTTCGAAATGTATGGAGGAGGATTTAGATAATTTACTTGTTAATTTTTGAACGACAAGTAGATTTATACTAAAAAAATAAGATTAGTCGCTCTCGATTTCTGACTGATTCGGGCTGCGACCTCATCAGCTATCAGGCGATAGAAATCTCGAACTCGTAATCTAATTGTTAAATGGAAATATTACCTTATGGCGAATATACGAAATTGCGTTTACGATATACTGAAATGAATTTGGTTTCTATTTATTCACTTTACATAAACTACTGCAAGCTGATGATATACCGACACATTTTTACACTGAAAGTAATCAAATCAATATTGTAGTGAACATTGTGACTCATACCGTTTACTGGTTTTGTCCGTATGGGTGTAATTTTTTTGGACTGTAGTATATTCCGCTTTATTTGTTTTTGTATATGTCAAACAACATTTACTCCCCCAAAATATGCAGCCACAATATTTCTCTCTCGTGTAAAAACTATCAAAGAATATCACTTTCAACACCATTGTACTGTCGCAAGTATAAAAGCAATGTAAGAAAGAAATGTAGACTTGTAAACGTTTGAATTCGTTTTAAACTAATTAATACTTATTGCGATACCAACGTTTTGAACTTGAAATTGTGAACTATATTATTTTTCCCTTGATATGAACAGTCCAGAACTAAAAAAAGAAACATTAAGAAAGTATATGTTACCAGATATTTTTTAATCCCCTAATTTTGAAATGTACCATGACACTAACCGAAGGTTTGTCTTACGCGGAATATAACTAACAAAGCCACCAAAATAATTTTCTTACCACTCGTCCTCATAATCAAGATATACGTATGGCCAACATTATGCGAGATAAAAATATCTTACCTTGAGGCATACTTCCAGATCGCATCGTTGAAATACTCATGGCGGCCGTGAAGGACGGTGAGAAATAGATTTCTTCGACTCGGTTGATTAAGATTCAATGCTGATTGTCTTAACGCCTTGTACTTGGCGTATGGCGGTAATTGAAAGTGTGCAGCCTTGCGCTTGTCAAATGAACCAATGGCATGCGACCTGGTGGTGTCTGTACACTTGCTTGGATTCCTTTGAATGGATCTAGCTGCGAGGAGACTGGTTACCGCAGCGAAGTCTTGTTTCACACCCATTCTTCTCTAAGGGTTTTGAGTTCGCCGTTGACTGTGCCTCTACGGCGAACTGAAAAACCGTCAAAATCGCTTAAAATATCACTTCTGAGGCAAAGGGACGACAGCAAACCACAGCTAAGGTAATTTAACTTTTATGAGATTGACTATATAAAAATCATATATTTTAAACTGCGGATTAAGGAATGAATATGTGACCGATCATCGCAGTACGTTATGAACAGAAGTCGTGGGTTCGACTCCCGCCGGTACAAACCTGATTGTTTTTTTTTTTGTTTTGTTTTTGTTTTTTTTGTTTTTTTTTCCAGGCTTTGTAACTGCGATGATCATTCACATATAATTCATTAATTCAACTTTTGTTTAGCATTGGTCCAAAGATATATTTAGCGATACGTCGCTATAATATGAAACTTACGGCAAATCCGATACATTTAAGTTTACTATAAAGTTATAGAAAGGTTGCACAAACAGATTGTGTTGGTGCCCTGTGACCTCAGCTTAGACCTCAGCTGGCTACGTCGGCTATCTGTGCTCGGAGAGAACTGGGAACGATGTTTGACTTAGCTACCAAGCTTTGAAAAAGAAACAAAGTCTTTAAACTGTTTACCTCAATTTTCCACTTGTTTTGCGTAATATTTTCCTCTAAACGGTGATCAAAATGTCGCAAACCAACAGCGATAAGGACTTCAAAATGACCAAAGAGGTAAGATCAACTCTCATTATAAATTTCTTAAAAACTGAGCCGTACTGTGTCCGGTTCTTGAGTTGGCTTGACCCAGCCCGGCCCAGAAAAACTAGTACCCAGATGTAATCGTTGCTATGTTTGCCATCAATTCTTATTGCGAATACTCCCTTGTAAATCTATTTTGGGTTGCAAGGTTTAAAAATGTGCAAATTTGGTATTCGCGCACCTTTTTAATAATGCAATTATTCATAAGCACGTGATTCAAAACAGCTGAGTAATTATAACATAGTATCTTTAGCATTTAAGTCTTACATGTATTTCATAGCTTGCCGAATATGTGTAACGGAAAAAGGTTTTAAAGCTGATTATTAGCTGGGCGTTCTAGAAAACTGTCAGATATGTACACTTTTGATAAAGGTGTATTGCAACGCTCCTTATACTACCGCAATTCAATAAGATGATACTGGATCCAATTGGTTGCTTGTCTTTCTTCACAAATGTGTATTGGTTCAGATATTGGCTATAAAATCAAAAGTCAGTGAAAATTTTCCTTCATATTTAGGAGAATCTGTCACATCAATGCAGGCAACTCCAGATGCTGAATGTTTTATTAGTATTGTAGGTAAAGGGTGGCAGAATTTTTCTGGTGATGGACTTTGTTTTAAGATGATAGACTAGAGTTAGAGCATTAACCTTTCCTTAGGTTTAAGATCAACATTATTAAGGTAGGTTTGGCAAATGGTTCTTCAAAAAACGTGTCTTGCAGAATTTTTGTCAAATTTCATGGTTCTCGGAGTCTCAATTTTTTTTGCAATGTCATCTCGCAGTATTGATTTCTTTTGCACTTGGCTAAGAAAGTCTCAGGCTAGTAGAAAATATATTAGTCTCAATGTCTCACAAAGTCTCAGCTTTACCATTCACCTTAAAGTGCTTTTAGACTTAAATTACACCTAACCTGAATCCTTATTTGTTCTTCAAGAGAGAATAAGGGGTTTTTTTTAGCAATGATTGTGAGCATTATCAGCCTGCAATGAGCCATACAGTGCATACCTGCAGTAAACCTATTAACTGGACCTAATTAATCCTGGTGTGGGTTAGGATTCAGTCTATCTTTTACCTTCATGCAGGATCTTTATATCTTCTCAATTATCAACAAAAACTTACAACCTACCCGATTAAGAGTAAACTTTTTCATGCACTGTAAGTGCCCGGCAATTTTTTTGTGAGACAAGAAGACCACCATTTTATTGGCTAGCACGATGCTTTTTAGGCTTGAAAAGGAAATCAAGAGTCAGAATGTTTTTGCTTAATTTGTGAAAAAAAAATGGAGAATATGAGACCTGTGAAATAAGACACCTATCTTTTCAATTGCCGCCCCTTGATGGTACCTGACTATTGGTTTCAGTCAACATGAACCAACTAAGAGTATCTTTACTTCATGGATCATACACTTGTCCAGTGTTATTGTCCTTTGGCCTGAAGAGGTCATTTCTTATTTGAGGTGGAATGGCAGATTATATGAAAAACTCGAAGACTCACGAAAAGCTCAAGGATCCCTCAAGTTTAAAGTAGAAAATAACCCACAAAACACAACTGATAAAATGATTATTAACCTTTTTCTTTCAACACACTAATTTTACTGTTATTAGTATTGATAATTTACAAAACTAGCCTGAATGGTTTGTTGCTTTATAGGAGCTTGACAAGTTTGAGAAAGCTCTGAAAGATGAGGAGTTTCGCAAACTGTTGGTTGAATATGCCAAAGAGATATCTGACCCAGAAAACAAAAAGGTTAGCTTATGAGCATTAAGCATTGTTATTGGTTACTAATCCACCTGCTGTTGTGGGTTGAGATGTAATTTTTCACTAATTAAAACAAATAATTCATTTCTCTCTATTTTTGGTAGAAATATACACCATTAGATAGGAAATTCTTAAAGGTGTACACAAGTTTCCCCTAAATAGTTTCAGTTATATCCATGGCTGCTTTGACAGCAAAGCAGCACATTGGAATCCCCCACTACTTCTAACATGCCCCTGCCTATTAATTAAAAACAAATATTAGATCCTGAATAGAGCGCAGCTGTAAATAAGGTATGTTGAAATACTAAAACTTGATTTATAACTTCGTAAAATTCTCTTCTGATTTCAGAAACTTGGCTTGTCCTTATTCCAAGCTAAAAAATTGTCATAAGGCCACTTACATGTATGAGAGGAGATTTAAAAACTTTAACAGTTTATATTTTGTTCCTTGGTCTGATTCTTATTTCTAATTAACTTTTTGCAGAAATATGAAGAAGAAATAGCACAGATGGAGAAAATGAGGGGAATGGATGTGAAATTTGTTAATCCTGAGGTAAAGTACCCAGTTGTTATTAAAATATATAATGGAATGAACTTGATTATAAATGAGTGAAAATTATGTAATAAAATAATAGGTTAAGCAGGGCTGTATGCAAAGAAATGCCATTTTCAGTCTGTGGTATTTATGCCCAAAAGAGAATCAGAGTCAAGGCTATATTTATTAGCAGTCTTTTTATTTGGAAGAGAGCGAAAAAACATGCTTAGCAATGTCTGCCTCTGTTTTTTCATTGGGAAGATTAAGCATGAGCCTGAGACCCAGTTTGGGACTGCTACTTGACTGTAAACCTTTGAAGGTACTTCAATCATGGGATCAGCCGCAGGTCAAAACCTGTGGAAATAATGAGTATTCCATGAAGAAAACAAGTAAACAAGTATCATTTTCCGTAAGTGGTTGTCACTTATGGTTATGCATAGAGCGGTTTTCAATTGAGTGTCGAAAGTAATTCTGGTTTTGCTTTGGTTTTGCATTGCTCCGCTCTGTGATTGGCCAGGAAAACTCATGCCACTTTTTCGACCAATGAAAACCAAAACCAAAACCAATCATGACTTGCACGCGAATATTTTCCCGTCGCTTTGCGTCGTTACGTGTAATTACTTCGTATTCTGATTGGCCCATTGCACAGTTGTGATTGGCTGGAGTAATTGCTTTGGTTTAGGTTTTATGACACTCAGTTGAAAACTGTTCTAATACACCTGTAGATAATTAGGATAGTTAACAAATGGTTTTTAAACTTTTTCAAAAAGCTACAAATTAATTATGGCTGGTTTGTGTTTAGCACAGTTAGGGCCTTCCCAACATTCTAGCCATAGTTTTGTCTGGTAATGTGCTCGTTATTTTTATGATGTCAAGAAATCTGGCACTTAAAATAAGGACTATTTTATACATCTACACCCACAAATACTTATTATGCTTATAAGTATTAACTTTATTTTTAAACTGACTTTCACTGAGTGCTAGCTTTATTCTTTTGAAGGATGGTTATGTAGTCAAGACGACTGATTGTAACAGTGGAGTGAAAGCATTTATCAACATTTGTTCCAATCAACACATAGGACAAGCCACATCTCAGTACATGGAGAGAGAGGAGAGTGGAAAAAAGTAAGATGCTGGCAAAATGATTTCAAAGATCAATACACTGTTACAGGATTTTCCAAGTTTTCAAATTCAGTCAAGGCCTTAAAGTGAAAGCCAGTGATGCAGAAGAGCAAGAAGTAAAACTTGCCTTGTAAAACAGTCAACTTCAATGCAGTTGAACGTGCAAAGCATGGTTGTTTCATACTTTAGATGCTTGCATGTATCAGTCAAAGTTTTGCCCTTCATTTCTCGAGATCTGACCCATGTTGTTCAAAGAGCAGATAACATTATTCAGTAACTCGCTATCTAGCAGATAAACATACGTATTAATTATCATGTGACCCATACGACCCAGCATGCACTAAATTGTGAAACTATTGAGATAATTCCTGGATGAGGGCCATACGCATTAGTGCGAGCAGGGCTGGAAAAAGCAGTATGACCCCAAGCAAGACAATTTTAGAGGATTTTGTCGTGTCTAACCGTGTGAGTTTATTTTACAACCAGAAAGCAAGTGCAAACAACATATTGGATCAATTGGCTGTAAAACCTTCATCCTCTACATGCTCATGAAGGGTCTAAAGAGGCCATATGATAAAATACTTATTGACTGAGTCAGGTCGGACAGAAAAATATTTGACCCTTGTTCATGGCGCACACCGACCTCGCTGCACTCAGTCTGTATGCCATTACCTCAAGCCAAATATTTTCCCATCCAGCCCTCCCACTCAATCAACAAGTACATATTATTTGCAATGCATTTTACCCACTGGATAGCGAATTATCTGCTGGATAATGCTATTCACTCTTTGAACAACTGAGGCCTGTAAAATGTCCTGACTTTCTTTAAACGCTTTTAAAGATATTGCAATTCTTCAATGTATACTTAGGTTTGATGTACTGTTTTTAGCAGCATCGCTAGATTATCATTGTCACTGGCCTGTCTCAAAACTAAAAGACCAACCATGAGAATGTGTTGTTGTTGACCCTTGCTTCACGTACGTGTTTCATCATTTCAAAAGTGAAACCTAAAATCCCTTGTTTAATGCCCCTTTTCTTAACTAGGAAGGCTGGCCACCAGTGGTATATCCCATACAGCTTGTCCCAGCCCAGAGAAGATGTTGACAGAGGTAATTGCACGCTGATCTCATTAGGGTTAATTGAAGCCTTAAGCTATCATCAATAGCTAACAATCTTTAATGTATATCAGAGTTTAAAAGAATTCATAATTACATATTTTAGCTTTATTATTGGCTTGCTACATGTATTGGATATTTCAAAATTTCTCCATGTTAATTGTTTTCACTAATGCAATAATATTTATTATACTCCAGGAAATTGAGGGGACTAGCTATACTGTAAGCTAGTGAATGTTGTTGGTGACCTTCACATTTCAATTACCTGAACAGAAGTCATTATCAGAGTGTTGGATCTTGACTCTCATGTACACTCACCTGGACTTAATACTATTTTCATTTTTGGTAATGACTTCAAAGCCAGGAAATTATGCACATCCATGAACATCCAGTTTCTCTCATGTAATGAAACTCTTAAGGTGTGTAGTATTGTTAAAGGTGTGCTAAATAGCAGACAACCTCATCAGCTAAGGTTCATTTTGAAAGAATTTCCTATATTATTTCCTAACCAACGAAAACTTTCCATTAAACTTTCCTTTAGTGGGGTAACTTCTCCTACAACCAGAAAGAGATAATTGACAGATAGCTGCTGAGCACCAAACCCAATAACATGGTGTACAACAATAATATTGGATTTCTGATGGTGTACACCAATAATATTGAATTTCTGCCTGTGCAAAGTTGCTAATAATAATAATAATAATAATAATAATAATAATAATAATAATAATAATAATAACATTATTGAGGCCTTCCAAGGGGTGGTCTCGTGTCACTTTGTCGCTCGTTTATGACTCTCGCTGTTGCTTGCTTCATTAGGGACAAATTTTGTTGTCGCAGCAAAAACAAAGAGGAATGGAAAGTGAATTGTTGCTGTCACAAATTGTTTCTGCCAGTTTCTGTCAGTTGTCGGTGTTTTGGGAGAAGATTGTCGCCCTTTTTCCGAGCCATGTCACTTGTCGCTTCTATCCCTTGGAAGGCCTTATTATTATCATATTATTATAGCTTGCCCTTGGCTTATTAACCTAATTTTGTTCTATTTACCAGCGGGGAATAAGTGTGTTGTATATGATGCTGTGTTTAACCCTGATACCTATAACAAAGGCCAAGAGGTATGGACCATGTATCAAATGTTTTTTTGAGGAGTGTGGAAAACTAGACTAGCCTGTGAAAAAGCTCTCAGAGGAAAACCAAGAACTAACAAGAAACTCAACCCACATATAACACCCAACCCAGCAACCAATAAACCAGGCCACATTGCCGCGAGGTGACTGCTCTCACATACTGAAATAGACCACACTGTAGATTTTGTTTTCCCAATATAGACCATGTGACTTTCCTAAGGGGATTTGCCTTTTGTCTTGTCATAAGTAATGTACACATGCACGTGAATAAGGCAAAATTTCAAATAAACATTTCTCTAGGGTAACATCACATGAGCTACATTGGGAATACAAAACATACAAGCTAAAAAGGTCTATTCTCCATCTACATGTTTCAGGTTTTATTTTGGTAGACTGACCTTCACAGCCAAACAGTGAAATATGAAAAAAAAATTCAGCCAAAGTCTTGAGAAAACAAAGGATGAAAACGAAACTAAAAGGAAAATGAATGCACATAAACTGATTTTACTGTTACTTCCTGTAGAACAAATGTGATGCATGCTCTGGTGTGGTTTTTAAAATTCTTACTTGATGTATATAGAAATGTACATAGTCGATTTTATTAAGTTCTTATTGTATTTTAACTCGCTAATTCAGTTCATACTGCAAGAGAGTTCAATAAACTGTTATTATTATTATTATTAATATTATTACCTGAAATTACAAAGTTGTCATCTGAGAAATACAAGACAAAAACAAGCTCAAGCATTTTTTTTTTTTGTATTTTTAATGTATATATTTGTATTTTTAATGTATGTTAATTTTTGTGAACTCGTGTATACAGGACAAAAGGTTTAAACACTTGATGATTGACACTGCTATAGATGGGATACAAAGACAGTTGGAAGTAACATTGGACAAGAAAAGTAAGTAAAAGTCTGTGTCATGTGAGGTAAACTTAATCGGATTACCCTTGACTGATGGTACGTTGATGTATTGTGCCATCTTGACTTCACTGCCAGAGTGCTCGCCAAATTGGTGACAGTTTTAATCCCCTGCCCACCCCCCCCCCCCCAAAAAAAATTGTTGCAGCTTTCAACACTGCTTGTCTCTCCCTGCTCTGATCAGTGTAGTGATGGGTGCTAAGGGTTCTGTATATACTGTTAGAAAACACCTAGCAAAATGTTTGGAATAACAGGCGAGTGCAGTCAGGCTACTACACCACTCATGGGACAAGGATTGGAAAAAATACTCACATTGCTGATTGCTTAGTGGGCCAGCTGGGGCTCTATACTGTATGATGTCCATTTCATTGCATTTTCCAGACCTCAAGTTTCCAAAGATGAAGTTTAAGGGAATCAAGACTGCTACAGTAATAAGAACCAAAACAAAAGAGGTATGGAAGGTGTCTCATTGAAACTTCTTGCTTTTTTGTTGTTGATGTTACTATCATATAGAAATATATTATATTACCAGTGAATAATATTGTAGCCCCTTTCCTTTCCCCTTTCTAGTGCCTGCCACGCAGGCTAAAATAATTGAAATTACTCAGGGAATCCATAATATACCCTCTAATGTGGGACCTTATTTTGTTAACCGAAACCCCATTATTGAAGTAGACACCACAGCTAACTGGACACTTGCGTGTGGCCCTAAGCGCTGTCTATGAGTTGTAATTTACGACACTAATCAAAAACCGCTCTAATACTCCGGGTTAACTGTTTAAATTAAATTTGCTTGGCTTTTCTTGTTTGTCCAGGCCCCTGAAGAATCTGCTGAGCTGACAATCGGCGGTCAGAAATTCCCGTATCCTTACAGTGACGAACCTACAGCTGTACATGAACAGGAAAGGCGGAGAAAGGCAAAGAATGAGGAGAAACCAAAGAAACCAGCGTCTGATCCCAGCGTGCCAGAGTACAGAATTGTGCATCGAGGGCATATTGACTTTCAAAACTTTACACATGCAAGGTACAATATACAAACACTTTATCAAATGAAACTTCAACATGCAACCACCGGGAATTGAACTTTTCAAATTTGTTTTGAAACGTGTTTGTCATCGGGATTAGAAATGATAATCGTTTGTGTTAGGATTTAGTCACCTGGATCTATGTTTTGAACGTTTTTTCGCTTGAAATTCACGTCTCCGCGAGCACTGAAAATAATTGAAATGCCCAGATTATGCTCGGAAAAGTTAACATTCATCAAAGCTAATTTTTGCTGTTGTGGTTTTCATGCAGGGATGCTAACGCCAGCACAAGACCGAAAGAACTTATCATCTATATTGATTTGCCAAAGCTGGTGAGTTTGGTGGTTACGCATGTCAAGAGTGACACCGCATAAGAGTGACACCACGTGGTTGAGCTACCTGTTCCTTGGTCATTGTGAAATACGCGAAACATGCATGAGCAAAATAAATTCCTCCTTTTGAAACTGGAGTTACAAGTTACTATGACGGACTTTAATTTCACGCTATCCATAAATTAGTTCCTCGTATGTGTGTTTTTAATTGTTAGAGCGCTTTTCAAGTGGGTGTCGTAAAAACAAAACTAAAAGCAATTACTCTGACCAATCACAACAGAAGCGAACAGAACAATGAGCCAATCAGAATTCGAAACAATTACCCGTAACCAGCCAAAAGGGCGGGAAAATGCTCGCGTGCAAATAGTTCTCACTGGTTCAGAAAGTGGCGCGAGTTTTGCCAACCATTCACAGAGCGAAGTAAAGCAAAACCAACAAACGGGAATTACTTTCGACACTCAATTGAAAACAGCTCTAATGTTCCTGTCATTGTTTTTCAATTGAGCATCGAACGTAATTGCGTTTCCTTTGGTTTTGCATTGCCTCGCTCTGTGATTGGCCAGCAAACCTCGCGCAACTTTCTCAACCAATGAGAAGCAAAACCAAAACCAATTGCGACTTGCGCCGGTTACGTCAAACAGCTTCGAATTATGATTGGCTTATCGCATTGTTTTGGTCTTTTCTGATTGGCTGGAGTAGTTGCTATGGTTTTGATTTTGGAGCGGTTTTCAATTGAGTGTCGATAGAAATTCTCGTTTTACTTTGGTTTTGCATTGCCTCGCTCTGCGATTGGCCAGCAAAACGCGCGCAACTTTCTCAACCAATGAGAAGCAAAACCAATCGTGATTTGCACGCGCGTATTTTCCCGCGATTTGCGCCGGCTACATGTAATTGCTTCGTATTCTGATTGGCTGATTGCACTGCTGACTTCCATTGTGATTGGTCAGAGTAATTGCTTTGGTTTTGGTTGTACGACACTCAATTGAAAACCGCTCTACAACACTCAGTTGGATACTGTTCTACTAGTGGAATTAATTACCTCCGAACCTGTTTGTCGGTGTACTCCAGACTAAACCGTTTTAAAGGTCGTGAATTGAACGTTGTTCAACTTTACTTTGTTTGAATAGAGCACTTTTCAATTGAGTGTCGTAAAACCAAAGTCTAAGCAATTACTCTGACCAATCACAACAGTTCTAAGTAAGCAGTGCAATGAGCCAATCAGAATACGAAGCAATAACATGTAGCCGGCGCAAAGCGCGGGAAAATGCGCCCGTGCAAATCACGATTGATTTTGGTTTTGCTTCTCATTGGTTAAGAAAGTGGCGCGAGTTTTCCTGGCCAATCACAGAGTGAAGCAATGCAAAATCAAAGTAAAACGTGAATTACTTTCGACACGCAATTTAAAACCGCTCTAGGTGGATGATCAACTTTGTTTGCTTGTTTTGTAGGAATCTGCTGCCCCTGTGGATTTGGACATCCAGGAGAAACAGTTGGTATTAAGCTGCAAGAAGCCACCTTACCATTTAGACATATCCTTTATTCACTGTCGTCGTACTATATCATAATCCAAAACCGTGTTTGATGCAACAACTATGAGGAACGTTGTTATGTGGTTTGCCAACGTTTTTGCCAACGTTTTCATCCGGGTTTTTGTTGAATCTCGACGAGTGCTAATAATTTGTCAGTCCGTAATCGCTCTGACGAAGGGTCAAAGCTCGAAAGGTCAGCTTTTGAATCTATTTGCGCTGGCTAATTTACGTGATCAACTCGGCTGATAATACTTCAAATTTGTTTGATTACCTCCGACCGAAGTAACACCTCAGTTCCTTCAGAAACTCACCCTCTTATCTTGTGATACCTTGCTTGCCCCTGTTGGGTAGAAAAGTAGTGCTGAATGTTATAATGTAAGGCGTTTGACTTTTCCTTAACCGTGCGCACGTATCACTGCCTTACCCAGTCGATGAAGAAAACGGCTCAGCTAAATTTGACAAAAGCAAAAGACGGTTGATTGTTACGTTGCCCGTGTTACCCGCACCGATGCCGAGCATCCAACTGCAATCGGTAGGCGTTTTTTTTGTTTGTTCGTGATAGTAACGTATTCAGTTGCTATTTTTCTTTCAGTATGAATTGAGTTTTGCACTTGCAAATGTTACAGGAAATGCATTTCCACTGCTACTTTTATGATTATGAATGTCTGTATTTGTATACTAGTGTGAGTTAATGGTTTTATATGATGATTGGGTTCCTCTCTGCCGTAACCAATTTGTAAATAAAATAATCAGCTTTAACCAGAAAAATCACGGTCTGCAAAATTTGAAATCGTCGTTTTATATCTAAGGGCCTGTTCACATGGAGGTGGGGGACCCCAGGAAGGTGAGGTACCCCGCCTCGGTGGGGTTACCAATCTCTCCATACAATCTCTCTCTCTATTTCTCGATCGCGTTCACATGTGAAGTGGGGTACCTCACCGAGGCGGGTTGCCGGGTCAGCCTGGGCGGGTAACCCGCTTAGCTGGGGTGAGTTTCCTCCATGTGAATGTTGGAGGTGGGGTGGGGTGATGTTCATCCGGGCAATTGTCTCTGAATTCTTTGTTGATATACGTTCTTAGCGACCACGCGATAGCATTTTAAACCTCACCCCAGAGCCCCGGGGTTGCATGTGAACGCCAGCTTTTTTGACCACGGGTAGGTGGGGTACCTCACCTTCCCGGGGTTCTCCACCACCATGTGAACAGGCCCTAAGACTCAAGAAGAAGTGGGGCAAATTCGGGTCATTTTGGTTTGCAGAACTAATATGTTTTCTTGTTTGAATTCCTCGTTCCACCTAGTCCCTTATTCCTAAACCGAATTGACAATATCCAGAATATTCCCAAGAATGCAGCTTAAGTCTCAGCCATACTGTCCGATATTTACGAAGAGACATTAGTATATTTCCTGAGCGCTGAAGAACTCGTTTATCATTTGCTCAACAGGAAGAGATAGATGACGGAGATGAGCAGACAGAATTAGCAGCAGACGTGGAAAATTCACAGAGCACCGTCGAGTCCTCTTTGACTGCTAACGGTGGGGACATTGCAGAAAAGGATGAAAATATCGCGGAAAGCGGCATCATCCTCGAATCGGAACTCGTTACGGAAGAAGATCTGGAAGTTTTTTCCGACGTCGCCGACATTGCCCAAAGCAGTCATATGCAAGTGGAAAGTGAAGCTGTAGAAGACAGTAACATTCGATTCAAGCTTCCTGACTCGTCCTTAGGTATAATTGAAACTGCCATGTTGTAATACCGTAAAAGCTCTATTAAGCCCCCCCGAGGGGGGCTTATTTAATTTCAAGCCTTATTAACGGGGGGCTTATTGGAGAGGGGAGGGGGGGGGGGGCTTATTTCAAATCTTTGAACACCCCGTTTTTGTGTTAAATAGTTTCTGTACAAATCTCAAATAAATGCAGTAAAACTTTACTATTTAATACCGAGCAGGAAACAGTATTGTGTGTTTTATTTTATGTTAGTTTAAAAACAAACCAACTGGGCCGCATAAAGTGTATTTCGTAAGAGGGAATTTAGGAAGAAATAATTACAAAATCACGTTTCCCAAAAGGGGGGCTTATTACAAAAATAGACTCCCAAACGGGGGGGGGGGGGGGGGGGGGGGGGTTAAAAGAGAGGTGGGGCTTAATAGAGCTTTTACGGTAAGTAATTCAGCGTATTCCACATAAAAGGAAAACAGCCAGTTATTCTGAGGATTTGTATGTATGTCTTTACCGCTTCATCCGGCGTGGATTTTTTTTAATCCAGTAATATACGGTTCAACATTTGTTTTTGCTCAACAAATGCTACACCGTCTCAAGACTCGATTACCACCGGCTGTTTCGGGAAATGAGCCGCGGGGTGGATACTCTGGATCCGAGTAAACGGCTGAAATCGAGCCTACACCGTCTCTCGCACCACGCTGAACGTCAACGTTTTAGAATAGAAAAAGAATGAATCGGTTGACCGTTTTGAACGGCGAAGAAAAGAACTTCTATCATTTTATTATGCCACTAACAACTTTAAACACTGTTTAAAATTTGTTGAGGAACAACTGCTGCATGTTGTTGACAATATTTATCGCTGTGTTTACTCACACTCGTGATTGTCTCCCTTTGCAGGCTTGTCGTCGCCTTGTTTCTTTTCCTGTCCGCCTTACAGCTATCATCAAGATAGCGACATGATCACCGTCATTATTGACGTACCAAATATCGCCCTCGACTCAGTCTCTCTCGGCTTCAACAAGAGCAAGGTCAGTGAAGGTGATGTTACACGAGCCGACTTTTGAAGCCGATTTTTGACGCAACGTTGTTGGGTTAAAAGTTGTCTCGTGTAACATGGCATAAAGGGCGATTTTTGACGCAACATTTTGTTGCGCCAACGTGTTGCAGGATTTTGAAAGCAATTCAAAAACCTGCAACATTGTTTGCCGATTTTTGTTGGAGTTGGTGCGTGTAACACCCCCACCTTTGACTTTTAACGCAACATCGTCCCAGAATGCACCAGAATTCACTCATTGTGCGCCATATTTGTCGAGCAGGAGTGGGATACCAATATATCCTGTTTTTTACCCTTCAGATACCAATATACTAAAAATTGTAAAACGTGTGATACTTAATACCTAAAATTACCTTGAAGCATTTAACTCATGTCTGTATACCAAATGCCTAAAATTAAAAACCAGATACTTTATACCCGAACTGTAACATAAAAGTACCATATACCTGAATTAAAACGGCTCTAGATACCATATACCCAAAACCCCTGGCCGGGCCTGCAACGAGGATGCCGCAAAGCAACTGGTTTAACGAGAGAAAACAATCGCTTTGCACGTGCGTTATACAATTTTTTGCCTTGCTCTGCAAAACAACATTGTGAAACTTCAAACTAAGTTCCTGGATAGCTGGCCTTCAGCGAGTCGGCACAAACGCGAATAGTTAGTAATAACGTGAATTCATATTTTATAATGGTGTATTCGTTGCCAATGCCGTCAAATCAAATCAAATCAAATCAATTTATTTAAGCTCGATAGCGTTTTGAGTGGTTGCCCAATCTCTCGAGTATTCCGGATCTAATTGGAATTTAGATGTGTTGGTTTTTGAGGAGAGGGAAAAACCGGAGTACCCGGAGAAAAACCTCTCGGAACAGAGAAGAGAACCAACAACAAACTCAACCCACATATGACGTCGAGTCCGGGAATCGAACCCGGGCCACATTGGTGGAAGGCGAGTGCTCTCACCACTGCGCCATCCCAGCTGCCATCCATTCTGCCCCCTCCGCGGATTACACACCGCCCCAGCCCATTGCGGGGCCGACGATTTGATGGCAAAACTATGAAGCAGTTCCTCTCTAATACGCCCTTCTCGTCCCCCTTCCCTCTCACAAACGAACCGCTATTTCCCTTCCCTTCCCTTCCCTTCCCTCCTCTTCCCTTCCCTTCCCTTCCCTTCTCTTCCCTTTCCTTCCCTCCTCTTCCCTTCCCTTCCCTTCCCTTTCCTTCCCTCCTCTTCCCTTCCCTTCCCTTCCCTTTCCTTCCCTCCTCTTCCCTTCCCTTCCCTTCCCTTCCCTTCCCTCCGCTTCCCTTCCCTTCCCTTCCCTCCGCTTCCCTTCCCTTCCCTCCTCTTCCCTTCCCTTCCCTTCCCTTCCCTCCTCTTCCCTTCCCTACCCTTCCCTCCTCTTCCCTTCCCTTCCCTTCCCTTTCCTTCCCTCCTCTTCCCTCCTCTTCCCTCCTCTTCCCTTCCCTTCCCTTCCCTTCCCTCCTCTTCCCTTCCCTACCCTTCCCTCCTCTTCCCTTCCCTTCCCTTCCCTTTCCTTCCCTCCTCTTCCCTCCTCTTCCCTCCTCTTCCCTTCCCTTCCCTTCCCTTCCCTCCTCTTCCCTCCCCTACCCTTCCCTCCTCTTCCCTTCCCTTCCCTTCCCTTTCCTTCCCTCCTCTTCCCTCCTCTTCCCTCCTCTTCCCTTCCCTTCCCTTCCCTTCCCTCCTCTTCCCTTCCCTTCCCATTCTCGGCTGTAGCTCCTAATTTCTTTATGCTGCGTAAAGTGCTCTTTTTGGTAGCCGCGAATATTGCTGAAGCAAAAACTTTCGAGCCTTTTAGCACGTTGAATTGAGTTCAGGTCAAATTCTCCACTCGCCCTCTAGATTAAAGACCCCGGTTATAAGCCCACAAATAGCCCAGTACAAAACTACTAGAAACTCTTGGCTGACAGCCGCCTTGACGATGTTATGCCGTTTCTCCTTTCGTTAGGCTTACATCAGTTTCCCATCCGGGACTTCTCAACCTGGAGAACTTCCTTCCCCGGATTTCGCCCTTTACCTTCAGTTCCCGGATGATCAGTGCCTCGATACGGAGCTCTGTAACATTGACGTCAGCGAGGAAAACCTCGTTCTCACGTTGCATAAATTAGATGCGTGCAAAGGCTTGTGGGAGAGTTTTCAGGCCGGCTCCGGAGAAGAAAACTTGGAGGTAAGTCTTGGATTGAACCCATAAAGAGCTTTAACGGCAAACATGACGTTTTCAGGGTAAAAAAAAATGTTTCTTATTTCGCATGGAATATTTGATAATACTGAATTTGGCTCAGTTAAATAAAGACAGCCCTCTCTTTCGAGAAGAATACGAGAGTTGCTTCCTATATGATATGGCGAATTTATCCGTCCGTCCGTCCATGAACCTTCAATCAAGCCTCGCGATCATAACGAGTCTCCACTCTAAGAAATTAAAGAAACTCAAACGAGTGTTGAAACATTTAATTCACTGCCGGCAGAGGAAGAATCGCGATTTTATTTATGCATTCCTAGCAAAAGGATCTTCATGCTGTCGAAATGCGAAAAGAAACTTAGAATTGAGACGGCAAACGTGCTATTAAATGGCGGGAAAATCTTGGTGATTTGATAATTTCTGCCGTCGGACGGACTTTCCGAAACAGTTTACGTGAACATCTTCCTTGGTTTATTATTAAATTTTTTTGGCCTTTTATTAGCCACCGCTTTTAGGCCATGTTACACGAGGCAATTTTTCTTGCAACTTGCAACGCAACAAACGTTGCGTTGCAAGTTGCAAGAAAAAATTCACGTGTAACACCCCATTTTGCAACTGCAATTGTTGCGTTGCGAGTTGCAAGAAAAGTAGAACGACCCTCTACTTTTCGCAACGTTGCGAGACAAGTTGCTTGCGTGTGACATCCCCTCTGCAACTCGCAACAACAGTTTTGTCAGAATGGGCCAATCAGAGCTCATCTTTCGCTCGCGGGAGATTTCAAGATGGCGTCCGCCATCTTGTTTGTTATTGTACGCGTTGCAAGTTGCGAAAAAAGTTGCCAACGTGTAACATACCCTCTGCAACTTGAAAGGTTTTTTATTCGTCATCGTTGCGTTGCGAGTTCCAAGAAAAATTGCCTCGTGTAACATGGCCTTTAATAGCACCGGAAATGACAGCGAAAGT
>JAEMWC010000126.1:1060000-1065000 GCA_016490735.1 Pachyseris speciosa
CCTGAATTTTTAACTTCGTGTCCGTAAGAGCCGAGGGCAACTTGTTTTACATTGGAAAATCGTAGTCGACGATGGGTCAAATCAAGTACTTTATGATCGTTTCAAAAACAAATTGTGCATCTTCACTGAGTATGAGTTCTTTGGTGTTGTCGGGTTTCCTATTTGGACTGCGAGCAGCCTCTTTTTTTTTTTTTTTCTTATTTGGGTCATGCGCATTGGATTCACTGTGTGGCGGGAAACGCAATTAGAAACGCGGGAGCCTCTCTTTACCTCTCCCCAGATCCTGCTCGTTTTCGCTGTTGGTTTGCATAATTTGTTGATCTCCCCTCGTGTTCAGGAGCTGAGGAAAGAAGTACTATGCTCGCAGTCTAGGTTCGTATGCTTTTCCTCTCCTGTGAGAGTCTATGAAGGACAAATAAATTTGAATAAAATTTTATCATTTACAACACTGTTTTTCGTTCTTGATTTATTTTATTCAACCACAGACTGCACATAATAATCTGGGCTGAGTTGCTCGAAGCATGGTTGCCGCTAACCATTCGCTAAGATGTATTAAAACCTATAGGTTGTCATGGTATTTAACTCCCGTTAGCGCTAACCATGCTTTGAGCAACTGGGTCCTGTACGCTATTATTTGATCGGAATTGTTAACTGCTGATTAGTTATTGAATATTTATTTTGTAACAAGCGTTGTTCGAACCTTTTACTCATGAAAAACTTGCAATTCCATTTGGTCGAGAGCAGCACAATCCCACATTCTTCTCCTTAAGATCAATGCAGCCATAAAATTTACTAATGCAGGTCTTCAGTTGTTTGGTAATAATTTTGCTTTGTACTCCTAAATAAGGAAGAACTAAGATTATTTCCTTTTTGGGGACTGTGGTGGTTGGAATCTTCGGTCTGTTTTGTTGCCTGTTCAGAACATCATTAATGTTGTAATTGACAACACCAGCAGGATAACCGTTTTGTAACAACAACTTCCTCAGTTCATTTAAACAAGACCGCAAAAGAGAAGGTGACGAACAGATGCGGAAACAACGAAAAGTGAGCGTGCGGATGAGGTTTACTTTGTATTTCCTAGGTGTGAAGGAGTCCCATTTTGTGTACAGGCCGGTAAAGGTCTTCTTTCGGTAGATGGATGTTGAGAAAGTTTGACTGTGGCGTTTGATGAAAATGTCCAGGAAAGGGATTGTATTGTTCTCCTCAAATTCAATGGTGAATTTGATATTTGAGTGACAGTTATTGAGGTAGTGTAGAAACTGAGTTGCTGTGCTTTTACTGTCGAACAAGGTGAAGGTATCGTCAACGTATCGAAACCAAATAGAAGGATGAACGTTGTTGTTAAGAACCCATTTCTCTTCAAAATGGCACATGAAGATTTGGCCAAAACAGGACCTAAAGGAGAGCCCATAGCCACACCGTCAATTTGGTCGTAGTATTGGCCATCAAATATGAAATGGCTTTTCTTTGTGGCAAACTCAAGCAGAACTTTCAAGACTGATCGGGGCAGTGTTGGCGGATTGGGGAGGGCATACAATTTGTCAAGACAAATTTGTATTGTCTCATTAAGTGGAACGTTCGTAAATAATGAACTAACATCAAACGAGCACATTATTTCGTTGTTATGGTTATACGTCTTGGCCCAGTCCGCAAAACTAAAAGAGTCCTTGATTGTCAACTGATTCGTGGAGATGGGCTGAAGTATGCGTACAAGATATGATGCCAGATTGTAGTTGTAAGTGTTTATAGAGGAAACAATTGGGCGAAAAGGGCAACCAGGTTTATGAACCTTAGGAAGGCCATAGAGGACACCAGGAGTAGAACCACATGGTAGTATCTTATGGAGGGTGGCATCATCGATGATTTTATCGTTCTTTAGTTTGCGAAGATACGATATTAAGCTGTCTTCTCTAGACTTCGTAGGGTTCTACGTAAGTTTTCTAAATTTTGTTTCATCTGAGGCCAGCAGTTTCATTTTATTCAAGTAATCAAGTTTGTTGATGATTACAACCCCGTTCCCTTTATCCGGTTTTGTGATTATAATGCTGTCATCTTTTCGCAAATCAGTCAGGGCTTCCCATTCCTCTTTGCTAAGAATGTGTTTCTGTTTTGAGAAATCATACGCATAGATGTAGCCATAAGATATCTGTTTCAGCTGACATTTGAGTCTGTCTTGGTTTTCAGCTGTCAAAGGTGGCCCGAATCTCTTAAGATCACGGAAAAGCAATTCAAACGAACATTTGACATCATATCCATCCACTTTTTTGGGTGGTAGACAGAAACGTAATCCTCTCGCTAATACCATTTTCTCAGCCTCCTGTCAAGACTCGATGTGAGTAATTGAAGATGATATCATCACTGTTCAAGTTTGATACAAGTGATATTCCACATTTCCGTTTTAAATTATTGAATTTCACCTCTAGCTTTCGCGATTGGCGATCCTTCAACTTGGATGCTTTGCTCTCGAGGGTAGAACAAATGCGGTTGAAATCAAGCGGGGATAAGACAGATTGAAGAGAGGCACGAGCCCGCTCGTAAGACTCCTTGAATTTGTGACGGGCGGACATTTTACGATTCAGTTCGTACTTCAGTAAATCCTCCTTGAAGCGACGGATGTGTCGAAAACGAAGACCCAAAAACGAAGACCGAAGACCAAAGACCCACTGGTCTAAAACGAAGACCCACTGGTCTAAAACGAAGACCCACTGGTCTAAAACGAAGACCCTCTGGTCTAAAACGAAGACCCTCTGGTCTAAAACGAAGACCCACTGGTCTAATTAAAATGTAATCTGAACCAGGATCTGTCCAGGATCCAAACTACTGGCGAAGGGAAATTTTCATCGCATGGTAGCAGTTTTGTCAAGACAAGGCAAACAGTATACACCTGTGTCTTTTAACTCATTATCTACAAGTTAACTTCGCACGAAGTTCTTTTTCCCCGAGAGTGCTTGCTAAAAAAAATATTTCTCTAAAGTATTGCGTCTTAGGCACTGAAATTACCGCTCGATAAAGCTTATTTCGTGACCTTTGCGGTTGTATTTTGTGTTCATATCAGCTGTCAAAATCGTATTAGCAGCGATGGTAAACTAACGGAATGCAAATATTAGAGAATAATTTACAAAAGCTCTTTTCTTCCAAATGCAGAAATTTTCATCCTGAAACAAACTTTTTCCTTTATCCTTCTGCTATTTATATTCCAAATCTAAGAGACGTCGAACGAACGCCGATTAAACTTCAATTTTTTTAGTGGCGGTAATTGAGCATCTCTGTCACACACATCTGGTTGCAAAGTTCAAGTCGAGCATAATAGCCAAAGAAAAACTTTTTCATCCAGTGTTTGAAAATTCAAAAATATCAGACGGGAATATCAGGCTAAAAGCTTTTTAAATTCCCTCCTTCGAACGAAAAAAATAACCTCTGGCACCCAGGGTACGCAAATCTATGTTTATAGCTCGATCAACAGACAACGCGGTTTTCAAAATCTCACCTTTATCGATCGTCGCTTGCATTTGCTATCTACTGCTGTAAAAATCACTCACATGACTTTGCGTTCCTCTTATTAAGGTTTTCATATAGCCCTTCAAAGCCCCGAACTTTGCAAATGGCTCTGTCACAGACGGGACTTGCGTGACGCATTTTCGCAATGGTATAGCAGCGCAAATATTTTTGCCGCTTTCGACCAAAATTTACCGTACCTGTATGAATAAAGTAAGGACTACCAGTTCGCCGATACATTCACATCCCAATTGTTTTAATTATCGAAAACTGAGTCGGCGAGTTCGAAAGGAAATGAAGTCTCACTTCATTTATTATTCAACGACTTTGCCAAGTGGTTCGAAGACTTGACGTCTCGATGCTCTTGACCTACCGACGAAACTGGACTGTCATCGTGCGCAGTAGTTTGCTTCTTGGACTCCCATTGAAGAGAAAGCTTAAAAAAAAATTTTGTTTTTTCAGTGACTCGAATTTGACTCGAGGTTGACTTGTGACTCGTGGTTGACTCGTTCTGCGACATAACTCAACTCCGACACATTGAAATGAACTCGTAGTCTAATGTACGGACTGTCCATTTAACAAAAATTTAAAGATACGTCATCTTTTGACCTACGCCAGTGGGTCTTCGTTTTAGACCAGTGGGTCTTCGTTTTAGACCAGAGGGTCTTCGTTTTAGACCAGTGGGTCTTCGTTTTAGACCAGAGGGTCTTCGTTTTAGACCAGTGGGTCTTCGTTTTAGACCACGTTTTAGACCACAGGGTCTTCGTTTTAGACCAGCGGGTCTTCGTTTTAGACCACAGGGTCTTCGTTTTAGACCAGCGGGTCTTCGTTTTAGACCACAGGGTCTTCGTTTTAGACCACAGGGTCTTCGTTTTAGACCAGCGGGTCTTCGTTTTAGACCACAGGGTCTTCGTTTTAGACCAGTGGGTCTTCGGTCTTCGGTCTTCGTTTTTGGGTCTTCGTTTTCGACACATCCTTGAAGCGACGGCAAGCTGAAGTGACTTGAAACTCACGTCGGCTGAGCTTAAAATCCAGGAATTTAGGGTAAATGTGGAATAACCTGCATTTCTGTAAGAATCCAATATCCAGTGATGTTTTGTTGAAGCGTGATAGATCCTTCTCGTAATCCCTGACAATTTTCAGCGTCTCCTGACCATACCGCACATAGGCAATATCGTAAATACTCTTTGTCTTTGGCGGTGTGGCTATGGGCTCTCCTTTAGGTCCTGTTTTGGCCAATATCTTCATGTGCCATTTTGAAGAGAAATGGGTTCTTAACAACAACGTTCGTCCTTCTATTTGGTTTCGATACGTTGACGATACCTTCACCTTGTTCGACAGTAAAAGCACAGCAACTCAGTTTCTACACTACCTCAATAACTGTCACTCAAATATCAAATTCACCATTGAATTTGAGGAGAACAATACAATCCCTTTCCTGGACATTTTCATCAAACGCCACAGTCAAACTTTCTCAACATCCATCTACCGAAAGAAGACCTTTA